>CM042398.1:487500-517500 GCA_023634145.1 Thymallus thymallus | reverse complement strand
CGTGATCGGGAGTCCCATTGGCCCAAGGTCGTCCGGGTTAGGGGAGGCCGGGGTATTCCGGCATTGTAAATAAGAATTTGTTCTTAACTGACTTGCCTAGTTAAATAAAGGTTAAATAAATAAGAACATAACCCATTATAATACATCAGAACATTACACATCATAACACAACATAATACATCATAACATAACACATCATAACGCATAATTTCACAACACATCATATCATAACACATCATAACATAACACATCATAACATAACACCTCATAATTATAACACAACATAATGCATCATAATACATCATACATAACACATCATAACATATCATAACAGAACACATAACATAACACATAATAACACATCATAACACATTATAACATAACACATATCATAACACATTATAACAACACATAATAATACATCATAACACATCATAACATAACACATTATATCATAACACATCATAACATAACACATCATATAACACATCGTAACATAACACATCATAACATAACACATCGTAACATAACACATCATAACATAACATATCATAATACATTATAACAACACATAATAATACATCATAACATAACACATAACACATTATATCATAACACATCATAACATAACACATCATATCATAACACATCGTAACATAACACATCATAACATAACACATCGTAACATAACACATCATTACATAACACATCATAACACATATCATAACACATAACACATCATAACACAACACATTATAACATAACACATAATAACACATCATAACATAACACATTATAACATAACACATAATAATACATCATTTCACATCATATCATAACACATAACACATTATATCATAACACATCTTAATAAATCATATCATAACACATCATAACATAACACATAACACATTATATCATAACACATCATAACATAACACATCATATCATAACACATCGTAACATAACACATCATAACATAACATATCATAATACATCATAACATAAGACATCACATCGTAACATAACACATCATTACATAACACATCATAACACATATCATAACACATAACACATCATAACATAACACATTATAACATAACACATAATAACACATCATAACATAACACATTATAACATAACACATAATAATACATCATTTCACATCATATCATAACACATGACACATTATATCATAACACATCTTAATAAATCATATCATAACACATCATAACATAACACATAACACATTATATCATAACACATCATAACATAACACATCATATCATAACACATCGTAACATAACACATCATAACATAACATATCATAATACATCATAACATAAGACATCACATCGTAACATAACACATCATTACATAACACATCATAACACATATCATAACACATAACACATCATAACATAACACATAATAACACATCATAACATAACACATTATAACATAACACATAATAACACATCATAACATAACACATTATAACATAACACATAATAATACATAATTTCACATCATATCATAACACATAACACATTATATCATAACACATCTTAATAAATCATATCATAACACATCATAACATAACACATCATAACAAAACACACCACATCATATCATAACACATAATATCATGACACATCATAATACATCATAACACATCATAATACATAATATCATAACACACATCATTACACATCATAACTAACACATATCATAACACATAACACATTATATCATAACACATCATAATACATCATTTCATAACACATCGTAACATAACACATCATAACAAAAACATCATAACACATAACACATCATAACATAACACATCATAACTAACACATATCATAACACATAACACATTATATCATAACACATCATAATACATCATAACATAACACATCATAACATAACACATCATAACACATAACACATTATAACATATCACAACACATATCATAACACATCAAATACATCATATCATAACACGTCATATCATAACACTTCATAATACATCATATCATAACACGTCATATCATAACATAACACGTATAACAAATCATAACACGTCATATCATAACATAACACATATAACATAACACAACACATCAAATAACATGTAACACATATCATAACACATCATAACCTATCAAGGCACTGAACCCCTGAACTAGCTCCCATTCTCCTAATGTGTTTATGTCTGGAGGTTGTGTGTGTGCAGCTCTTAGGGTGTGTATGGTACTACCCAGGGAGGATAGAGTTCCCATGACTGGACCAATACGGACCTCCTCCCTCTCTGTTCCTCTCTCACTCTGTCCATCAGGCTGTTTTAGTCTCACCACTGTTCTCTCTCCGTCTCTCTCAGGACCTGGACAAGCCAGCCAGTATGACCGTCCGGATGAAGGGAGGAGGAGGGATAGGAGGAGGAGAGGAGGAGAGGAGTCAGGCCCCCGGCAGCAGACCATACCCCCCAGGACTACAGCCTGGAGGTCAGTCTGTCTTTCTGTCTGCTCCTCAATTCTCTCTCTCTCTGTCTGACTGTATCTCTCTCTCTGTCTGACTGTATCTCTCGCTCTGTCTGTCTGTATCTCTCTCTCTGTCTGTATCTCTCTCTCTGTCTGACTGTATCTTTCTCTCTCTGTCTGTCTGTATCTCTCTCTCTGTCTGTATCTCTCTCTCTGTCTGACTGTATCTCTCTCTGTCTGTCTGTATCTCTCTCTCTGTCTGACTGTATCTCTCTCTCTGTCTGTCTGTATCTCTCTCTCTGTCTGACTGTATCTCTCTCTCTGTCTGACTGTATCTCTCTCTCTGTCTGACTGTATCTCTCTCTCTGTCTGACTGTATCTCTCTCTGTCTGACTGTATCTCTCTCTGTCTGACTGTATCTTTCTCTCTCTCTCTCTCTTGTTCTTGCCGTCTTTTCCTTTATGCGGATGACTCTACACTTCTGGTGTCTCACAAAAGTAAAACTAAGTTGGAGCATAATTAGCACAGAGCTTATGGCTTGGAGATAATAACCTATCTCTGCACAGGTAAAACTGAGGTAATTATGTTTGGATCCAGACCTAAATAGAGTAGATCCTCTGAAATGAGAGTGGAGTTAGGGGTGAGGTGCTGACTAGTAAAACCTCTGTTAGATACCTGGGATGCATCCTTGATGAGAGCTTTGGAGGTCAAATCAAATCAAATTGTATTTGTCACGTGCGCCTTACAGGTGTAGACCTTACAGTGAAATGCTTACTAACAAGCCCTTAACCAACAATACAACAGGTGTAGACCTTACAGTGAAATGCTTACTAACAAGCCCTTAACCAACAATACAACAGGTGTAGACCTTACAGTGAAATGCTGACTAACAAGCCCTTAACCAACAATACAACAGGTGTAGACCTTACAGTGAAATGCTTACTAACAAGCCCTTAACCAACAATACAACAGGTGTAGACCTTACAGTGAAATGCTGACTAACAAGCCCTTAACCAACAATACAACAGGTGTAGACCTTACAGTGAAATGCTTACTAACAAGCCCTTAACCAACAATACAACAGGTGTAGACCTTACAGTGAAATGCTGACTAACAAGCCCTTAACCAACAATACAACAGGTGAAGACCTTACAGTGAAATGCTTATTAACAAGCCCTTAACCAACAATACAACAGGTGTAGACCTTACAGTGAAATGCTGACTAACAAGCCCTTAACCAACAATACAACAGGTGTAGACCTTACAGTGAAATGCTGACTAACAAGCCCTTAACCAACAATACAACAGGTGTAGACCTTACAGTGAAATGCTTACTAACAAGCCCTTCACCAACAATACAACAGGTGTAGACCTTACAGTGAAATGCTTACTAACAAGCCCTTAACCAACAATACAACAGGTGTAGACCTTACAGTGAAACGCTTACTAACAAGCCCTTAACCAACAATACAACAGGTGTAGACCTTACAGTGAAATGCTTACTAACAAGCCCTTAACCAACAATACAACAGGTGTAGACCTTACAGTGAAATGCTGACTAACAAGCCCTTAACCAACAATACAACAGGTGAAGACCTTACAGTGAAATGCTGACTAACAAGCCCTTAACCAACAATACAACAGGTGTAGTACTTACAGTGAAATACTTACTAACAAGCCCTTAACCAACAATACAACAGGTGTAGACCTTACAGTGAAATGCTTACTAACAAGCCCTTAACCAACAATACAACAGGTGTAGACCTTACAGTGAAATGCTTACTAACAAGCCCTTAATCAACAATACAACAGGTGTAGACCTTACAGTGAAATGCTTACTAACAAGCCCTTCACCAACAATACAACAGGTGTAGACCTTACAGTGAAATGCTTACTAACAAGCCCTTAACCAACAATACAACAGGTGTAGACCTTACAGTGAAATGCTTACTAACAAGCCCTTAACCAACAATACAACAGGTGTAGACCTTACAGTGAAACGCTTACTAACAAGCCCTTAACCAACAATACAACAGGTGTAGACCTTACAGTGAAATGCTGACTAACAAGCCCTTAACCAACAATACAACAGGTGTAGACCTTACAGTGAAATGCTGACTAACAAGCCCTTAACCAACAATACAACAGGTGTAGACCTTACAGTGAAATGCTTACTAACAAGCCCTTCACCAACAATACAACAGGTGTAGACCTTACAGTGAAATGCTTACTAACAAGCCCTTAACCAACAATACAACAGGTGTAGACCTTACAGTGAAATGCTGACTAACAAGCCCTTAACCAACAATACAACAGGTGAAGACCTTACAGTGAAATGCTTATTAACAAGCCCTTAACCAACAATACAACAGGTGTAGACCTTACAGTGAAATGCTGACTAACAAGCCCTTAACCAACAATACAACAGGTGTAGACCTTACAGTGAAATGCTGACTAACAAGCCCTTAACCAACAATACAACAGGTGTAGACCTTACAGTGAAATGCTTACTAACAAGCCCTTCACCAACAATACAACAGGTGTAGACCTTACAGTGAAATGCTTACTAACAAGCCCTTAACCAACAATACAACAGGTGTAGACCTTACAGTGAAACGCTTACTAACAAGCCCTTAACCAACAATACAACAGGTGTAGACCTTACAGTGAAATGCTTACTAACAAGCCCTTAACCAACAATACAACAGGTGTAGACCTTACAGTGAAATGCTGACTAACAAGCCCTTAACCAACAATACAACAGGTGAAGACCTTACAGTGAAATGCTGACTAACAAGCCCTTAACCAACAATACAACAGGTGTAGTACTTACAGTGAAATACTTACTAACAAGCCCTTAACCAACAATACAACAGGTGTAGACCTTACAGTGAAATGCTTACTAACAAGCCCTTAACCAACAATACAACAGGTGTAGACCTTACAGTGAAATGCTTACTAACAAGCCCTTAATCAACAATACAACAGGTGTAGACCTTACAGTGAAATGCTTACTAACAAGCCCTTCACCAACAATACAACAGGTGTAGACCTTACAGTGAAATGCTTACTAACAAGCCCTTAACCAACAATACAACAGGTGTAGACCTTACAGTGAAATGCTTACTAACAAGCCCTTAACCAACAATACAACAGGTGTAGACCTTACAGTGAAACGCTTACTAACAAGCCCTTAACCAACAATACAACAGGTGTAGACCTTACAGTGAAATGCTGACTAACAAGCCCTTAACCAACAATACAACAGGTGTAGACCTTACAGTGAAATGCTTACTAACAAGCCCTTCACCAACAATACAACAGGTGTAGACCTTACAGTGAAATGCTTACTAACAAGCCCTTAACCAACAATACAACAGGTGTAGACCTTACAGTGAAATGCTTACTAACAAGCCCTTAACCAACAATACAACAGGTGTAGACCTTACAGTGAAATGCTTACTAACAAGCCCTTCACCAACAATACAACAGGTGTAGACCTTACAGTGAAATGCTTACTAACAAGCCCTTAACCAACAATACAACAGGTGTAGACCTTACAGTGAAATGCTGACTAACAAGCCCTTAACCAACAATACAACAGGTGTAGACCTTACAGTGAAACGCTTACTAACAAGCCCTTAACCAACAATACAACAGGTGTAGACCTTACAGTGAAATGCTTACTAACAAGCCCTTAACCAACAATACAACAGGTGTAGACCTTACAGTGAAACGCTTACTAACAAGCCCTTAACCAACAATACAACAGGTGTAGACCTTACAGTGAAACGCTTACTAACAAGCCCTTAACCAACAATACAACAGGTGTAGACCTTACAGTGAAATGCTGACTAACAAGCCCTTAACCAACAATACAACAGGTGTAGACCTTACAGTGAAATGCTGACTAACAAGCCCTTAACCAACAATACAACAGGTGTAGACCTTACAGTGAAATGCTTACTAACTAGTCCTAACCAACAATACAACAGGTGTAGACCTTACAGTGAAATGCTTACTAACAAGCCCTTAATCAACAATACAACAGGTGTAGACCTTACAGTGAAATGCTTACTAACAAGCCCTTAACCAACAATATATATATATATATATTTATATATATGTATATATATATTTATATATATGTATATATATATTTATATATATATGTATATTTATATATATATATATATATTTATATATATATATGTATATTTATATATATATATGTATATTTGTATATATATATATATATATATATATTTATATATATATATATGTATATTTATATATATATATGTATATTTATATATATATATATATATATATATATATATATATATATATATATATATATATATATATATATATATATATATATATACAGGTGGTACCAGTACAGAGCCAATGTGAGGAGGCTATATACAGGTGGTACCAGTACAGAGTCAATGTGAGGAGGCTATATACAGGTGGTACCAGTACAGAGTCAATGTGAGGAGGCTATATACAGGACGTACCAGTACAGAGTCAATGTGAGGAGGCTATATACAGGAAGTACCCGTACAGAGTCAATGTGAGGAGGCTATATACAGGTGGTACCAGTACAGAGTCAATGTGAGGAGGCTATATACAGGAAGTACCAGTACAGAGTCAATGTGAGGAGGCTATATACAGGAAGTACCAGTACAGAGTCAATGTGAGGAGGCTATATACAGGGGTACAGAGTCAATGTGAGGAGGCTATATACAGGTAGTACCAGTACAGAGTCAACGTGAGGAGGCTATATACAGGTGGTACCAGTACAGAGTCAATGTGAGGAGGCTATATACAGGTGGTACCAGTACAGAGCCAATGTGAGGAGGCTATATACAGGTGGTACCAGTACAGAGTCAATGTGAGGAGGCTATATACAGGTGGTACCAGTACAGAGTCAATGTGAGGAGGCTATATACAGGAAGTACCAGTACAGAGTCAATGTGAGGAGGCTATATACAGGAAGTACCCGTACAGAGTCAATGTGAGGAGGCTATATACAGGTGGTACCAGTACAGAGTCAATGTGAGGAGGCTATATACAGGAAGTACCAGTACAGAGTCAATGTGAGGAGGCTATATACAGGAAGTACCAGTACAGAGTCAATGTGAGGAGGCTATATACAGGGGTACAGAGTCAACGTGAGGAGGCTATATACAGGTAGTACCAGTACAGAGTCAACGTGAGGAGGCTATATACAGGTGGTACCAGTACAGAGTCAATGTGAGGAGGCTATATACAGGTGGTACCAGTACAGAGTCAATGTGAGGAGGCTATATACAGGAAGTACCAGTACAGAGTCAATGTGAGGAGGCTATATACAGGTGGTACCAGTACAGAGCCAATGTGAGGAGGCTATATACAGGAAGTACCAGTACAGAGTCAATGTGAGGAGGCTATATACAGGTGGTACCAGTACAGAGTCAATGTGAGGAGGCTATATACAGGGGTACCAGTACAGAGTCAATGTGAGGAGGCTATATACAGGAAGTACCAGTACAGAGTCAATGTGAGGAGGCTATATACAGGGGTACCAGTACAGAGTCAATGTGAGGAGGCTATATACAGGGGTACCAGTACAGAGTCAATGTGAGGAGGCTATATACAGGAAGTACCAGTACAGAGTCAATGTGAGGAGGCTATATACAGGGGTACCAGTACAGAGTCAATGTGAGGAGGCTATATACAGGAAGTACCAGTACAGAGTCAATGTGAGGAGGCTATATACAGGGGTACCAGTACAGAGTCAATGTGAGGAGGCTATATACAGGGGTACCAGTACAGAGTCAATGTGAGGAGACTATATACAGGTGGTACCTGTACAGAGTCAATGTGAGGAGGCTATATACAGGAAGTACCAGTACAGAGTCAATGTGAGGAGGCTATATACAGGGGTACCAGTACAGAGTCAATGTGAGGAGACTATATACAGGTGGTACCTGTACAGAGTCAATGTGAGGAGGCTATATACAGGTGGTACCAGTACAGAGTCAATGTGAGGAGGCTATATACAGGTGTTACCAGTACAGAGTCAATGTGAGGAGGCTATATACAGGGGTACCAGTACAGAGTCAATGTGAGGAGACTATATACAGGTGGTACCTGTACAGAGTCAATGTGAGGAGGCTATATACAGGTGGTACCAGTACAGAGTCAATGTGAGGAGGCTATATACAGGTGGTATTCAGTACAGAGTCAATGTGAGGAGGCTATATACAGGTGGTACCAGTACAGAGTCAATGTGAGGAGGTTATATACAGGTGGGACCAGTACAGAGTCAATGTGAGGAGGCTATATACAGGAAGTACCAGTACAGAGTCAATGTGAGGAGGTTATATACAGGTGGTACCAGTACAGAGTCAATGTGAGGAGGCTATATACAGGTGGTACCAGTACAGAGTCAATGTGAGGAGGCTATATACAGGAAGTACCAGTACAGAGTCAATGTGAGGAGGCTATATACAGGAAGTACCAGTACAGAGTCAATGTGTGGAGGCTATATACAGGTGGTACCAGTACAGAGTCAATGTGTGTAGGCACCGGTTAGTCGGGCTAATTGAGGTAATATGTACATGTAGTTATAGTTACAGTGACTATGCATAGATAATAAACAGAGAGTAGCAGCAGTGGACACCAAGGAACTTGAAGCTCTCAACCTGCTCCACTACATCACGTTGAGGGAGAGGTTGTTATCCTGGCACCACACAGCCAGGTCTCTGACCTCATCCATATAGGCTGTCTCATCGTTGTCGGTGATCAGTCCTACCACTGTTGTGTCGTCAGCAAACTTAATGATGGTGTTGGAGTCGTGCCTGGCCATGCAGTCGTGGGTGAACAGGGAGTACAGGAGGGGACTGAGCACGCACCCCTGAGGGGCCCCAGTGTTGAGGATCAGATTAGCAGTTGTGTTGTGACCTACCCTTACCACCTGGGGGCAGCCCTGTTGGATCTAGCATAGCCATCTTGTTTTAAGAGGACCACAATGGAAATTAGACTTTATTTATTATAGTGTGTTATCCTCCATGATGTTAATAAGTCCCAGACTTTATAGTGTTTTATCCTCCATGATGTTAATAAGTCCCAGACTTTATAGTGTGTTATCCTCCATGATGTTAATAGGTCCCAGACTTTATAGTGTGTTATCCTCCATGATGTTAATAAGTCCCAGACTTTATAGTGTGTTATCCTCCATGATGTTAATAAGTCCCAGACTTTATAGTGTGTTATCCTCCATGATGTTAATAAGTCCCAGACTTTATAGTGTTTTATCCTCCATGATGTTAATAAGTCCCAGACTTTATAGTGTGTTATCCTCCATGATGTTAATAAGTCCCAGAATTTATAGTGTTTTATCCTCCATGATGTTAATAAGTCCCAGACTTTATAGTGTGTTATCCTCCATGATGTTAATAAGTCCCAGACTTTATAGTGTGTTATCCTCCATGATGTTAATAAGTCCCAGACTTTATAGTGTGTTATCCTCCATGATGTTAATAAGTCCCAGACTTTATAGTGTGTTATCCTCCATGATGTTAATAAGTCCCAGACTTTATAGTGTGTTATCCTCCATGATGTTAATAAGTCCCAGACTTTATAGTGTGTTATCCTCCATGATGTTAATAAGTCCCGGACTTTATAGTGTGTTATCCTCCATGATGTTAATAAGTCCCAGTCTTTATAGTGTGTTATCCTCCATGATGTTAATAAGTCCCAGACTTTATAGTGTGTTATCCTCCATGATGTTAATAAGTCCCAGACTTTATAGTGTGTTATCCTCCATGATGTTAATAAGTCCCAGACTTAGACAAAGAAAATCTATCTATCTATACCTGGCCTCTCTCTCTCTCTGTTCCTGTTTATACCTGGCCTCTCTCTCTCTCTGTTCCTGTTTATACCTGGCCTCTCTCTCTCTCTGTTCCCGTTTATACCTGGCCTCTCTCTCTCTCTGTTCCTGTTTATACCTGGCCTCTTTCTCAATCTGACCCTCATACATAATAAACCACTACTGGAAATGTTTTCACTGATATCTTATTGATCAGGGGTCGGTTTTATGTTCAGCTGTTAGGATTTTTTTGGTGAGATGAAGTTTCCGCTCATAAAGTCCTGGTGATCTTGATGCTTTGCCCTAAACCCTGTTTTCTGCTCAAAGCTGTGCCCTAACCCTGTACCCTAAATCTGTCCCCTGTACCCTAACCATACATCCTAAACCCTAAGCCTGTTCCCTGTGTGTTCTGCTGCTGAGCTGTGCCCTAACCCTGTCTCCTGTCTGTCTGCTGCCCAGCTGTGCCAGTGCTTCCAGTGATGGGAGGGATGATACCCCCTATACCCACAATGCCAACCCCCTCCCACCAGCAGTACCAGCTTCCTGCCTCGCTCCCTCCCACTGCCCGCCACCCGTACCACACCCAGCCTTCTTCTCCTGCCTCACCCCCTGCTGTCCGCCACCTGTACCACACCCAGCCTCCTTCTCCTGCCTCACCCCCTGCTGTCCGCCACCCGTACCACACCCAGCCTCCTTCTCCTGCCTCACCCCCTGCTGCCCACCACCCGTACCACACCCAGCCTCCTGCTCTTGCTCCTTCAGCTCCACCGGTTAACCCAGCCACCCTTGCTACACCCCTTGCTGCCTCTCCCCTTGCCATGCTAGCCCACCCTGGGATGCCCCTCATGCCTTCCATGCCAGGCCTACCTCTGATGCCAGGTATGATGCCAGGTATGGGCGTGGCACACATGCTTGGCCACGGTGTGTTAGTGTGTTTATCATCTTACCATGCAGTGTTACTGTACCCTACCTAGTCAGACACTAACCCTGTACCCTACCTAGTCAGACACTAACCCTGTACCCTACCTAGTCAGACACTAACCCTGTACCCTACCTAGTCAGACACTAACCCTGTACCCTACCTAGTCAGACACTAACCCTGTACCCTACCTAGTCAGACACTAACTCTGTACCCTACCCAGTCAGACACTAACCCTGTACCCTATCTAGTCAGACACTAACTCTGTACCCTACCTAGTCAGACACTAACCCTGTACCCTACCTAGTCAGACACTAACTCTGTACCCTACCTAGTCAGACACTAACCCTGTACCCTACCTAGTCAGACACTAACTCTGTACCCTACCTAGTCAGACACTAACCCTGTACCCTACCTAGTCAGACACTAACTCTGTACCCTACCTAGTCAGACACTAACCCTGTACCCTACCTAGTCAGACAATACCGTGTGTGTGTTTATCTTTTTGTATCTCAAGAGGAGGACGGTTGTTTCTAGTTGTGTTGAAACTGTCTGTCTCCAGGTTCTCCAGAACAGACAGTGATGGCTCAGCAGCAACAGGCCATCATCAACCAGCAAGCCTTCATACTGGTTTGTCTCATTATACTATACTGAACAACAATATAAACAACATGTAAAGTGTTGGTCCCATGTTTCATGATAAATAACATACTACTATACTGAACAACAATATAAACAACATGTAAAGTGTTGGTCCCATGTTTCATGAGAAATAACATACTACTATACTGAACAACAATATAAACAACATGTAAAGTGTTGGTCCCATGTTTCATGATAAATAACATACTACTATACTGAACAACAATATAAACAACATGTAAAGTGTTGGTCCCATGTTTCATGATAAATAACATACTACTAAACTGAACAACAATATAAACAACATGTAAAGTGTTGGTCCCATGTTTCATGAGAAATAACATACTACTATACTGAACAACAATATAAACAACATGTAAAGTGTTGGTCCCTGTCACGATGTGGGTGTTGGAGAGACCAAGACGCAGCGCAGGGATAGTAGTTCGACATTTTCTTATTTATTGTATATGTATAAATCGAAAATAAACGGCGAACTACAGGATACAAAACTGAAACTATACTCTAACGTCCCATTCACAAAAACCACACGGAATGAACGGACGTAAAAAAAGAACACTTACTTCACCCGTGACTGCGACATATACCTCGACATGTACGATAACAACCCACACCCGCGTGAGGGACAGACTCGACATATATTGGATCCCTAATTAGAGACAATGGTTAGCAGCTGCCTCTAATTAGAGATCCACCCAAACCCCACAAAGAAACAGAAAAGAACGACACTGTCAGACTCTGCCCATAGCTACATAGAGATGCCTATTGCTTCTCTATGGCCAGAGCCTGACAGTACCCCCCCCCCCCAAGGCGCGGACTCCCGGACGCCTAAAAAAAAAACACACACAAAACACGGGGGGGTAAATGGGCGGGAAAACTAGTCCATGGGGGGCGGCTCCGGCTCCGGCGCTGTGGACAGTTTTGTCCCGTGCCCCTTCCTTATCACCGGTCCCGGGCTGTGGACCGGTGGGGCAAAAGGCTCCGGCCATGGAGCGGGGAAAACAACCGGGCCCGGACTGGGCACCGGTGGGGTAAACGGCTCCGGCCATGGAGCGGGGAAAACAACCGGGCCCGGACTGGGCCCCGGTGGGACAAACTGCTCCGGCCATGGAGCTGGGAAAACCGCCGGACCCGGACTGGGCACCGGTGGGACGAACTGCTCCGGCCATGGAGCTGGGAAAACAACCGGGCCCGGACTGGGCACCGGTGGGGCAAACGGCTCCTGCCATGGAGCGGGGAACACAACCGGACCCGGACTGGGCACCGGTGGGGTAAACGGCTCCGGCCATGGAGCGGGGAAAACAACCGGGCCCGGACTGGGCACCGGTGGGGTAAACGGCTCCGGCCATGGAGTGGGAAAAACACCCGGGCCCGGACTGGGCACCGGTGGGACAAACGGCTCCGGCCATGGAGCTGGGCAATAAACCGGGCCCGGACTGGGCACCGGTGGGGTAAACGGCTCCGGCCATGGAGCGGGGAAAACAACCGGGCCCGGACTGGGCACCGGTGGAGCGGACTGCTCCGGCACTGAGGCGGAGCAGGCGGCTGGGCCCGGACTGGGCACCGGTGGAGCGGACTGCTCCGGCACTGAGGCGGAGCAGGCGGCTGGACCCAGACTGGGTACCGGTGGAGCGGACTGCTCTGGCACTGAGGCGGAGCAGGCGGCTGGACCCGGACTGGGTACCGGTGGAGCGGACTGCACTGGCACTGAGGCGGAGCAGGCGGCTGGACCCGGACTGGGTACCGGTGGAGCGGACTGCTCTGGCACTGAGGCGGATTAGGCGGCTGGACCCGGACTGGGTACCGGTGGAGCGGACTGCACTGGCACTGAGGCGGAGCAGGCGGCTGGACCCGGACTGGGTACCGGTGGAGCGGACTGCTCTGGCACTGAGGCGGAGCAGGCGGCTGGACCCGGATTGGGCACCGGTGGAGCGGACTGCTCTGGCACTGAGGCGGAGCAGGCGGCTGGACCCGGATTGGGCACCGGTGGAGCGGACTGCTCTGGCACTGAGGCGGAGCAGGCGGCTGGACCCGGATTGGGCACCGGTGGAGCGGACTGCTCTGGCACTGAGGCGGAGCAGGCGGCTGGACCCGGATTGGGCACCGGTGGAGCGGACTGCTCTGGCACTGAGGCGGAGCAGGCGGCTGGACCCGGATTGGGTACCGGTGGAGCGGACTGCTCTGGCCCTGGGGCGGAGCAGACGGCTGGTCCCGGAATGGGTACCGGTGGAGCGGACTGCTCTGGCACTGAGGCGGAGTAGGCGGCTGGACCCGGAATGGGCACCAGTGAACTGACCTTCGCAGGAGGTTCAGGGACGCTGACCTTCGCAGGAGGTTGAGAGGCGCTGACCTTCGCTGGAGGTTGAGAGGCGCTGACCTTCGCTGGAGGTTGAGAGGCGCTGACCTTCGCAGGAGGTTGAGAGGCGCTGACCTTCGCTGGAGGTTGAGAGGCGCTGACCTTCGCTGGAGGTTGAGAGGCGCTGACCTTCGCTGGAGGTTGAGAGGCGCTGACCTTCGCAGGAGGTTGAGAGGCGCTGACCTTCGCAGGAGGTTGAGAGGCGCTGACCTTCGCAGGAGGTTGAGAGGCGCTGACCTTCGCAGGAGGTTGAGAGGCGCTGACCTTCGCAGGAGGTTGAGAGGCGCTGACCTTCGCAGGAGGTTGAGAGGCGCTGACCCTCGCTGGAGGTTGAGAGGCGCTGACCCTCGCTGGAGGTTGAGAGGCGCTGACCCTCGCTGGAGGTTGAGAGGCGCTGACCCTCGCTGGAGGTTGAGAGGCGCTGACCCTCGCTGGAGGTTGAGAGGCGCTGACCCTCGCTGGAGGTTGAGAGGCGCTGACCCTCGCTGGAGGTTGAGAGGCGCTGACCCTCGCTGGAGGTTGAGAGGCGCTGACCCTCGCTGGAGGTTGAGAGGCGCTGACCCTCGCAGGAGGTTGAGAGGCGCTGACCCTCGCAGGAGGTTGAGAGGCGCTGACCTTCGCAGGAGGTTGAGAGGCGCTGACCTTCGCAGGAGGTGCAGGGTTGCTGACCTTCGCAGGAGGTTGAGAGGCGCTGACCTTCGCAGGAGGTTGAGAGGCGCTGACCTTCGCAGGAGGTTGAGAGGCGCTGACCTTCGCAGGAGGTTGAGAGGCGCTGACCCTCGCAGGAGGTGCAGGGTTGCTGACCTTCGCAGGAGGTGCAGGGTTGCTGACCTTCGCAGGAGGTGCAGGGTTGCTGACCTTCGCAGGAGGTGCAGGGTTGCTGACCTTCGCAGGAGGTGCAGGGTTGCTGACCTTCGCAGGAGGTGCAGGGTTGCTGACCTTCGCCGGAGGTCGAGTGCGTGGAGCCGGCACTGGGCGTACCGGACTGGGAAGACGCACCGGAAGTTGAATGCGTGGAGCCGGCACTGGAGGCACCGGGCTAGTGACCCGCGCCTCCGGGCGAGTGTGGAGAGTAGGTACTGCACGTACCAAACTGGAGAGGTGACCTGGAAGCATGGTGCGTGGATCCGGCACCGATGGCACCGGACTGGTGACACACACTTCAGGGCGAGTGCGGAGAGTAGGTGCGGTCCGTACCGAACTGGAGAGGCTTCCTGGAGACTCGGTTTTGAAGGTTGCCTCCGAATGACCCGGATTGGGAATGCCCCTCTTGGGCCTCTTTCCCCTCAGCTCCGTCCTCTCGCTCTCGCATTCCTTCCAATTCTGCCTAGTCAACTCTGTGATCCTCCTGAACATTCCAGCCCGGTATCGCGCCTCCTCTTCCAACGCCGTCCAGCCCAGTTCCTCTTCCTCTTCAGCATTCCACCTGGAGAGTGGTACTGGCGCCTCCTCCTCTCGGCCAGACCACCCCCATAGCCCCCCCCAAAAATTCCTTTGGGGTTGTTGGCGGGCGTTTCCCCTTTTCGCGCATCGTGCATAACGCAGCGGCACCACCTCTCTCTCCCTCTCTCCCCAGTTACGCTGCTTGGTCTGGTAGTGGTGGGTTGTTCTGTCACGATGTGGGTGTTGGAGAGACCAAGACGCAGCGCAGGGATAGTAGTTCGACATTTTCTTATTTATTGTATATGTATAAATCGAAAATAAACAGCGAACTACAGGATACAAAACTGAAACTATACTCTAACGTCCCATTCACAAAAACCACACGGAATGAACGGACGTAAAAAAAGAACACTTACTTCACCCGTGACTGCGACATATACCTCGACATGTACGATAACAACCCACACCCGCGTGAGGGACAGACTCGACATATATTGGATCCCTAATTAGAGACAATGGTTAGCAGCTGCCTCTAATTAGAGATCCACCCAAACCCCACAAAGAAACAGAAAAGAACGACACTGTCAGACTCTGCCCATAGCTACATAGAGATGCCTATTGCTTCTCTATGGCCAGAGCCTGACAGTCCCATGTTTCATGAGAAATAACATACTACTATACTGAACAACAATATAAACAACATGTAAAGTGTTGGTCCCATGTTTCATGATAAATAACATACTACTATACTGAACAACAATATAAACAACATGTAAAGTGTTGGTCCCATGTTTCATGATAAATAACATACTACTATACTGAACAACAATATAAACAACATGTAAAGTGTTGGTCCCATGTTTCATGATAAATAACATACTACTATACTGAACAACAATATAAACAACATGTAAAGTGTTGGTCCCATGTTTCATGAGCTGAAATAAAAGGTCCCAGAAATGTTCCATACGCACAAAAAGCTTTTTTCTCTCATATTTTTGGCACAAATGTGTTCACATCATACACACTTTTAGCTATTTAAGTATTTCTCTGCCATCAACCTGTATAGTATAGTTAACTATGCAAATACTCCTTATTTACCAACCTGCAATATTTTATCATTTTCTTTTCACCTAACACTCTGTAACTGTGATATTGCGAGGGGTGAAAGTGAAAGATGAAGAAACGGTATTGATGCGAAAATAAATTAGATATAATGAAGAAAAGAAAGCAATACACAATAAGGAAATAATAATCCGCGAGAGGTGAAACAAACACACAAGGCTACATGGTGACCCTGATGACCAAATGCGAGTCATCAGGGTGTTACTGCCATCTTCCCACGACCGAGGAGGAGCGCCGGAGAGGAAGAGGTCCCCCAGCTCTGCGCTGGGCATTCGTTACAGTACCCCCCTCCCTAGACGCGGCTCCTGACGTCGCCTCTCGCAGGCGCCCCGGACGACCCAGAGGACAAGGAGCTGGCCGATCCGGACAGCGTGCGTGAAACTCTGTTGTTAGGGAGGGGTCACAGATATCCACCACCCGAATCCAGGTACTGGATCCGACCCCGCCGTAGCCGGGAGTCCAGCACCTTTTCCACCCGATACGCCAGACCCCCAGCTACCTCCGTTGGGGGTGGAGGCGCCACTGCAGGGCCGGACCCCCCTAGGGGACCAGGAACCACCGGCCTGAGGAGAGAGACATGGAAAGAGGGAGAGAGATTAGTGTATGTTGGTGTTAATCTCAACCTGTAGGTGACCTCATTCACTCTCCGAGAGGACCGTGAACGGCCCCACATACCGTGGCTCTAGCTTATGTCAGGGCAAGCGGAGCTGGAGGTTCCTCGTGGACAGCCAGACCTTGTCCCCTGGGTTGAATACCGGAGCCTCGCTCCGCCGCCTGTCTGCTTGCGTCTTCTGCCGTCCTACCTCCCGCAGGCGGACGTGAACAGCGGACCAGACCCCCTCAGCCCTCCTAAACCACTCCTCCACCGCTTGTACTTCACTGGAACCCCTCCTCCAGGGGCACAGCGGCGGTTGGAAACCCAGTACCACCTGGAAAGGGGTTAGCCCGGTGGAGGAATGGCACAGGGAGTTCTGAGCGTACTCCGACCAGGGAAGGAAACGGGTCCACTCTCCTGGCTGTTCCATACAATAGTCCCGAAGGAACCTCCCAAGCTCTTGGTTCGTGCGCTCCACCTGCCCATTAGCCTGAGGCTGGTACCCGGATGTGAGGCTGACCGCGACCCCCAGTTTGGACATAACTGCCTTCCAGACGCGTGATGTGAACTGGGGACCTCGGTCAGACACGATGTCCTCCGGAAGTCCATACAACCGGAAGACCTGCTGAAACAGCACCTCAGCAAACTGGAGAGCAGAGGGGAGGCCAGGTAGAGCCAGGAACCGCACCATCTTAGAGAACCTGTCCACTACAACGGCGATGGTCGTCTTCCCCTCTGATTGCGGTAGATCCGAAATCTACCGCAATGTGAAACCAAGGCCGCTGAGGTACTGGTAGAGGATGGAGCTTACCCTTGGACCTCCCCATCCCTGGCCACCAATACTTCTCCCGGAGCGACCTTAACTCCTCCCCGCTACCCCAGAGTACCGTTGCCCATTCGAGTGCACGCCCCGTGAGAAGAGTGATCATCGTGTGCACCTTCTCCGCGTCCGACACCGGCTGATCGCCTAAATATAGTTTGCACTGGAGAAGGAACCCACGACATCCCTCCGGATTGCCATCATATTTATCTGTAACGGCTCTCCGGAGCTCTTCCCTCGGGACGTGTGGAGACTCAACATGATGGGGTGCTGGGGACGCTGTGGCTCCAGCTGAACCCACTGGGTGCTCCCCGCCCGATCCTGCTGCCATGAGGGACATCATGTCCCCTGGTGCGGTCACCAACCCGGCGACTTGTTCCTCCATGGCTCGCAGTCTCTCCTCCAGCTCAGGTGCCCGACCGGGTAGCCCAGCTCCCTCTCCGCCCCCGTCCATGGAGACCTACGAAAACGAGAGGGGAAAATGAAAAATCAAGAAGTGCAGACAAATACGAACTAGTGGAAAAATAAAAAAGGTGCCTCGGATTGGGTGGGTTATTCTGTGATATTGCGAGGGGTGAAAGTGAAAGATGAGGTGAAGAAACAGTATTGATGCGAAAATAAATGAGATATAATGACGAAAAGAAAGCAATACACAATAAGGAAATAATAACCCGCGAGAGGTGAAACAAACACACAAGGCTACATGGTGACCCTGATGACCAAATGCGAGTCATCAGGGTGTTACTGCCATCTTCCCACGACCGAGGAGGAGCGCCGGAGAGGAGGAGGTCCCGCAGCTCTGTGCTGGGCATTCGTTACAGTAACAATGTATAGTGTACATATTCAGCCATCCACATATACTATGCAATGTATTTTTATGGCTTTTTGCACTCCAGACTTCTTGTATTTTCCAGACTTCTTTTTCATACTGCCGCTCTATGTATCATGTATCTGTGTTTTGTGTATTTTCGTTCTGGCATTTTGCACCTGCCCTGTGTTTTTTTGTTGCTGCTTGACAACGAAATTTCCCCTCGGGGATCAATAAAGTATCTATCTATCTATCTATCTATCTATCTATCTATCTATCTATCTATCTATCTATCTATCTATCTATCTATCTATCTATCTATCTATCTATCTACATCCCTGTTAGTGAACATTTCTCCTTTGCTAAGATAATCCATCCACCTGACAGGTGTGGCATATCAAGAAACTGATTGAACAGCATGATCATTACACAGGTGCACCTTGTGCTGGGGAAAATAAAAGGCCACTCTAAAATGTGCTGTTTTGTCACACAACTCCACGCCACAGATGTCTCAAGTTTTGATGGAGCGTGCAATTGGAATGCTGACTGCAGGAATGTCCACCAAAGTTAATTTCTCTACCTCCTCCAACGCCATTTTAGAGAATTTGGTAGTACGTCCAACCGGCCTCTAATCGGCAGCCCAGGACCTCCATATCCGGCTTCTTCATCTGCGGGATTGTCTGAGGAGGAAGGGGTGGGGGGTGCTGAGGAGTATTTCTGTCTGTATTGGGGGGATAACTAATTCTGATTGGCAGGACCTGTGCCCCTGCCCAGTCATGTGAAATTCATAGTTTAGGGTCTAATGAATTTATTCAGTAAAATATTTGAAATTGTTGCATGTTGCGTTTATATTTTTGTTCAGTATAACTACTATATATACTATAAGCTGCTATGATAGGGCGGCAGGTAGCCTAGCGGTTGGGCCAGTAACAGAAAGGTCGCTGGTTCGAATACCCTAGCCGACAAGCTGAAAAAACCTGTCGATGTGTCCTTGAGCAAGGCACTTAACCCTCATTTGCTCCAAGGACTGACCCTGTAGGTAGGCCGTCATTGTAAATAAGAATTTGTTCTTAACTGACTTGCCTAGTTAAATAAAGGTTACATTAAAGAAATATATGTATATATAATACTGCTATAATAATACTGTAATACTACTATAATGCTGCTATAATAATGTTGTTATACTACTATAATCATACTGTAATACTGCTATAATACTGTAAAACTACTATAATCATACTGTAATACTGCTATAATACTGCTATAATAATGTTGTTATACTACTATAATCATACTGTAATACTACTATAATGCTGCTATAATAATGTTGTTATACTACTATAATCATACTGTAATACTGCTATAATACTGCTATAATACTGTAAAACTACTATAATCGTACTGTAATACTACAATAATAATATTGTAATACTACTATGTTACTGTTTTTCAGGCCCAGCAGATGACCATGCAGGCCATGGCTTTCCAACAGCAGATGTTGTCTTCCTTCCCCCAGGCCCCTCCCACAAAACCACCCCCCCGCACCCCCAGCCCTGTAATTATACACACTGACACACACACACTTTTTAAATAATTCATTTGAATCCACAAATGACATTCAAGAAGGATTCAAACATTTCAGAGGTCTTTGTATGCATAGACACTCATGGATACAGAAAGCACATTCTCCATACAGCTAGACTGACCATAACAGCTGAAACAGAGCAGTATCTTCTAGTCCAATCATCTAAACTGATCATAACAGCTGAAACAGAGCAGTATCTTCTTCTCCATACAGCTAGGCTGATCATAACAGCTGAAACAGAGCAGTATCTTCTAGTCCATACAGCTAGACTGACCATAACAGCTGAAACAGAGACGTACCTTCTTCTCCATACAGCTAGGCTGACCATAACAGCTGAAACAGAGCAGTATCTTCTAGTCCAATCATCTAAACTGATCATAACAGCTGAAACAGAGCAGCACCTTCTTCTCCATACAGCTAGACTGACCGTAACAGCTGAAACAGAGACGTACCTTCTTCTCCATACAGCTAGACTGACCATAGCAGCTGAAACAGAGCAGTACCTTCTTCTCCATACAGCCAGACTGACCATAACAGCTGAAACAGAGCAGTATCTTCTAGTCCAATCATCTAAACTGATCATAACAGCTGAAACAGAGCAGTACCTTCTTCTCCATACAGCTAGACTGACCATAACAGCTGAAACAGAGCAGTACCTTCTTCTCCATACAGCCAGACTGACCATAGCAGCTGAAACAGAGCAGTACCTTCTTCTCCATACAGCCAGACTGACCATAACAGCTGAAACAGAGCAGTACCTTCTTCTCCATACAGCTAGACTGACCATAGCAGCTGAAACAGAGCAGTACCTTCTTCTCCATACAGCCAGACTGACCATAACAGCTGAAACAGAGCAGTATCTTCTAGTCCAATCATCTAAACTGATCATAACAGCTGAAACAGAGCAGTACCTTCTTCTCCATACAGCTAGACTGACCATAACAGCTGAAACAGAGACGTACCTTCTTCTCCATACAGCTAGACTGACCGTAACAGCTGAAACAGACGTACTTTCTTCTCCATACAGCTAGACTGACCATAACAGCTGAAACAGAGACATACCTTCTTCTCCATACAGCTAGACTGACCATAACAGCTGAAACAGAGCAGTACCTTCTTCTCTATACAGCTAGACTGACCATAACAGCTGAAACAGAGCAATATCTTCTTCTCCATACAGCTAGACTGACCATAACATCTGAAACAAAGCAGTACCTTCTTCTCTATGCAACTAGACTGAACATAACAGCTGAAGCAGAGCAGTACCTTCTTCTCCATACAGCTAGACTGAACATAACAGCTAAAACAGAGCAGTACCTTCTTCTCCATACATCTAGGCTGACCATAACAGCTGAAACAGAGCATTACCTTCTTCTCCAAACAGCTAGACTGATAATAACAGCTGAAACAGAGCAGTACCTTCTTCTCCATACATCTATGCTGACCATAACAGCTGAAACATAGCATTACCTTCTTCTCCATACAGCCAGACTGACCATAACAGCTGAAACAGAGCATTATCTTCTAGTCCAATCATCTAAACTGATCATAACAGCTGAAACAGAGCAGTATCTTCTTCTCCATACAGCTAGACTGACCGTAACAGCTGAAACAGAGACGTACCTTCTTCTCCATACAGCTAGACTGACCGTAACAGCTGAAACAGACGTACTTTCTTCTCCATACAGCTAGACTGACCATAACAGCTGAAACAGAGCAGTACCTTCTTCTCCATACAGCGATACTGACCGTAACAGCTGAAACAGAGCAGTATCTTCTTCTCCATACAGCGATACTGACCATAACAGCT
Source organism: Thymallus thymallus (assembly GCA_023634145.1). Lineage (NCBI taxonomy): Eukaryota > Metazoa > Chordata > Actinopteri > Salmoniformes > Salmonidae > Thymallus > Thymallus thymallus. The sequence goes on along the minus strand of CM042398.1, from coordinate 495,098 downwards.
GAAACAGAGCAGTACCTTCTTCTCCATACAGCTAGACTGACCATAACAGCTGAAACAGAGCAATATTTTCTTCTCCAGGCAGCTAGACTGACCATAACATCTGAAACAGAGCAGTACCCTCTCCATACAACTAGACTGACCATAACAGCTGAAACAGAGCAGTATCTTCTTCTCCATACAGCGATACTGACCGTAACAGCTGAAACAGAGCAGTATCTTCTTCTCCATACAGCGATACTGACCATACCAGCTGAAACAGAGCAGTATCTTCTTCTCCATACAGCTAGACTGACCGTAACAGCTGAAACAGAGCAGTATCTTCTTCTCCATACAGCTAGACTGACCATAACAGCTGAAACAGAGCAGTACCTTCTTCTCCATACAGCTAGACTGACCGTAACAGCTGAAACAGAGCAGTACCTTCTTCCCCATACAGCTAGACTGACCATAACAGCTGAAACAGAGCAGTATCTTCTTCTCCATACAGCGATACTGACCGTAACAGCTGAAACAGAGCAGTATCTTCTTCTCCATACAGCGATACTGACCATAACAGCTGAAACAGAGTAGTACCTTCTTCTCCATACAGCTAGACTGACCATAACAGCTGAAACAGAGCAATATTTTCTTCTCCAGACAGCTAGACTGACCATAACATCTGAAACAGAGCAGTACCTTCTCCATACAGCTAGACTGACCATAACAGCTGAAACAGAGCAGTATCTTCTTCTCCATACAGCGATACTGACCATAACAGCTGAAACAGAGCAGTACCTTCTTCTCCATACAGCTAGTCTGACCATAACAGAGGAAACAGAGCAGTACCTTCTTCTCCATACAGCTAGACTGACCATAACATCTGAAACAGAGCAGTACCTTCTTCTCCATACAGCTAGACTGACCATGACAGCTGAAACAGAGCAGTACCTTCTTCTCCATACAGCTAGACTGACCATAACAGCTGAACCAGAGCAGTACCTTGCCATCTGCTTTGCTTTAGTCTTAGATAGGCCTGCAGTCTGGAGGCCGAATACTGCTTATGTTCGTGACCCAGATGCCAAATATCAGTGCTGCTAACCAGTACTTATGTCCAAGGCTGTCCAAGCGACACACCACATCAACCCTGTCACTCTCTTTGTCTCCTTCCAGACTGAAGAAGCTCCAGGGAGTCCTTATCAGGCCAACCTGAACCCAGCCCAGCACCACCCCTCCCACAGGAAACCCAGTAAGAGAACCACCCACATCTAGTGTTCATCTGCTATTTTCAATCCAGTCCATTACAAGTCCTATTGATGATGGTGTGGATTTTTCCAGGTCCGACACAGGTGGTCCCTCCTGATGACATGGTGCGGTCCAGGGCCCCCCCTCCAGAAGGAGTGGTTCGATCCAGTGTCTCTAACTCAGAACACTGGAACCCCTCCCACAACATCAAGGATATGATCAGACAGTACCAATACCCATCTATCCCTGCACCCAGTCAGCCTGCACCCAGTCAGCCTGCACACACACACAGGTTACACACACACACCCAGTCAGCCTGCACACACACACAGGTTACACACACACCCTCACACACACTCAGGTTACACACACACCCAGTCAGCCTGCACACACACACAGGTTACACACACACACCCTCACACACACTCAGGTTACACACACACCCAGTCAGCCTGCACACACACACAGGTTACACACACACCCAGTCAGCCTGCACACACACACAGGTTACACACCCTCACACACACACACACACACAGGTAACACACACACCCAGTCAGCCTGCACACACACACAGGTTACACATACACACCCTCACACACACACAGGTTACACACACACACCCAGTCAGCCTGCACACACACACAGGTTACACACACACCCAGTCAGCCTGCACACACACACAGGTTACACACACACACCCTCACACACACAGGTTACACACACACACCCATTCAGCCTGCACACACACACAGGTTACACACACACCCAGTCAGCCTGCACACACACACAGGTTACACACACACCCAGTCAGCCTGCACACACACACAGGTTACACACACACACCCAGTCAGCCTGCACACACACACAGGTTACACACACACCCAGTCAGCCTGCACACACACACAGGTTACACACACACACCCTCACACACACACAGGTTACACACACACACCCTCACACACACACAGGTTACACACACACCCAGTCAGCCTGCACACACACACAGGTTACACACACACACACCCTCACACACACACACACAGGTAACACACACACCCAGTCAGCCTGCACACACACACAGGTTACACACACACACCCTCACACACACAGGTTACACACACACCCAGTCAGCCTGCACACACACACAGGTTACACACACACACCCTCACACACACACAGGTTACACACACACCCAGTCAGCCTGCACACACACACAGGTAACACTTATTTACATACACTACCGTTCAAAGTTTTGGGGTCACTTAGAAATGTCCTTGTTTTTGAAAGAAAAACACATTTTTTGCCCATTAAAATAACATCAAATTGATCAGAAATACAGTGTAGACATTGTTAATGTTGTAAATGACTATTGTAGCTGGAAACGGCTGATTTTTTATGGAACATCTACATAGGCGTATAGAGGCCCATTATCAGCAACCATCACTCCTGTGTTCCAATGGCACGTTGTGTTAGCTAATCCAAGTTTATAATTTTAAAAGGCTAATTGATCATTAGAAAACCCTTTTGTAATTATGTTAGCACAGCTGAATACTGTTATGCTGATTAAAGAAGCAATAAAACTGTCCTTCTTTAGACTAGTTGAGTATCTGGAGCATCAGCATTTGTGGGTTTGATTACAGGCTCAAAATGGCACGAAACAAAGAACTTTCTTCTTTGTTTCTGGCCTGTCGATCCCCTGCCCGGACCCTCCAGTGCCGGTCCCCAGCCCGGTTCCTCCAGTGCCGGTTCCCTGCCCGGCGCCCTGTCCTGCTCCGGGGGCGGAGCCTCTCCCTGACCCGGTGCCCTGTCCTGCTCCGGGGGCGGAGCCTCCAACTGACCCGCCGTCACGTCCTGCTCCGGGGCCGGAGCCCCCACCTGAACCGATGCCAGTGCTCCGCCTCTCCCCTCCCCTCCCCCACTTGGGTGTTCCTGGTCTTGCGGTCGGGAGCCCGCGCCTTGGGGGGGGGGTACTGTCAGGTCCTGACTGTAGAGAGGCCTCTAGGCTTCTCTATGGTTGTCACGGTCAGGGCTTGACAGCAGAGTTCTAGAGAACTCTGTTTGGTTGTTGTGTTGGTCCCCAATTAGAAGCAGCTGCATTACGTTGTCTCTAATTGGGATCCTATTTAAGTTGATGATTTTCCCACCTGCATTGTGGGTCTTGTGCACATCGGTTCATGGTTGCTTTCGCTCCTTTGTGGTGTTGTAATATAAATAAAAGGAATGTCTACTTACTATTACTCTGCGCCTTGTGTCCTGCCTTCGCGACGTGACAATTATCTTAACACATCGTGCCATTGGAACACATGAGTGATGGTTGCTGATAATGGGCCTCTGTACGCCTATGTAGATATTCCATAAAAAATCAGCCGTTTCCAGCTGCAATAGTCTTTTACAACATTAACAATGTCTACACTGTATTTCTGATCAATTTGATGTTATTTTAATGGACAAAACATTTGCTTTTCTTTAAAAAACAAGGACATTTCTAAGTGACCCCAAACTTTTGAACGATAGTGTACAGTCGTGGCCAAAAGTTTTGAGAATGACAAGTATTCCATAAGTGTCAAAGGCTTTCATTGACAATGACATTCAGTTTATGCAAAGAGTCAATATTTGCAGTGTTGACCCTTCTTTTTCAAGACCTCTGCAATCCGCCCTGGCATGCTGTCAATTAACTTCTGGGCCACATCCTGACTGATGGCAGGCCATTCTTGCATAATCAATGCTTGGAGTTTGTCAGAAGTTGTGGGTTTTTGTTTGTCCACCCGCCTCTTGAGGATCGACCACAAGTTCTCAATGGGATTAAGGTCTGGGGAGTTTCCTGGCCATGGACCCAAAATGTCGATGTTTTGTTCCCCGAGCCACTTAGTTATCACTTTTGCCTTATGGCAAGGTGCTCCATCATGCTGGAAAAGGCATTGGTCGTCACCAAACTGTTCTTGGATGGTTGGGAGAAGTTGCTCTCGGAGGATGTGTTGGTACCATTCTTTATTCATGGCTGTGTTCTTAGGCAGAATTGTGAGTGAGCCCACTCCCTTGGCTGAGAAGCAACGCCACACATGAATGGTCTGAGGATGCTTTACTGTTGGCATGACACAGGACTGATGGTAGCGCTCACCTTGTCTTCTCCGAACAAGGTGTTTTCCGGATGGCCCAAACAATCGGAAAGGGAATTCATCAGAGAAAATGACTCTACCCCAGTCCTCAGCAGTCCAATCCCTGTACCTTTTGCAGAATATCAGTCTGTCCCTGATGTTTTTCCTGGAGAGAAGTGGCTTCTTTGCTGCCCTTCTTGACACCAGGCCATCCTCCAAAAGTCTTCGCCTCACTGTGCGTGCAGATGCACTCACACCTTCCTGCTGCCATTCCTGAGCAAGCTCTGCACTGGTGGTGCCCCGATCCCGCACCTGAATCAACTTTAGGAGACGGTCCTGGCGCTTGCTGGACTTTCTTGGGCGCCCTGATGCCTTCTTCACAACAATTGAACCTCTCTCCTTGAAGTTCTTGATGATCTGATAAATGGTTGGTTTAGGTGCAATCTTACCAGCAGCAATATCCTTGCCTGTGAAGTCCTTTTTGTGCAAAGCAATGATGACGGCACGTGTTTCCTTGCAGGTAACCATGGTTGACAGAGGAAGAACAATGATTTCAAGCACCACCCTCCTTTTAAAGCTTCCAGTCTGTTATTCTGACTCAATCAGCATGACAGAGTGATCTCCAGCCTTGTCCTCGTCAACACTCTCACCTGTGTTAACGAGACAATCACTGACATGATGGCAGCTGGTCCTTTTGTGGCAGGGCTGAAATGCAGTGGAAATGTTTTTGGGGGATTAAGTTAATTTTCATGGCAAAGAGGGACTTTGCAATTAATTGCAATTCATCTGATCACTCTTCATGACATTCTGGAGTATATGCAAATTGCCATCATCAACACTGAGGCAGCAAACTTTGTGGAGACCAATACTTGTGTCATTCTCAAAACATTTGGCCACGACTGTACAGGTAACACACACACACACAGGTAACACTCACACACAGGTAACACACACACACAGGTAACACTCACACACAGGTAACACTCACACACGCAGGTAACACACACACAGAGGTAACACTCACACATACATACACAGGTACCAAAGTTAGTGAAATGGCTTGTAAATGTTAATTTGAATGTGTGTGTGTAGGAGGGGGGAGGGGAAGATGTTTATGAAGAAGCCAGACCCTCATGATGAGGCCATGTATATCCTGAAAGACCAGATGGCCAACCCACCACCACAGGTACACACACACACACACACACACACACACACACACACACACACACACACACACACACACACACACACACACACACACACACACACACACACACACACACACTAAACACGTCCACACACTAAACACGTCCACACACTAAACACGTCCACTCATGCACTTGCACATACTCACAGGTACACACACTCTCTCTCTCACAGAAGAAGTCTTTCTCTCCGGCGGCACCTCAGGAACCAAGGGAGGAGGGTGGATCCAAAGTCACTAAGACAAACAAACCCCGCCCACCTGCCCTAGCCGCCTCCCACAGCAGTCCCGCTGCCCCACCAGGTCAGAACTAGAACCAGACCTGAACTAGAACCTGACCTGAACTACAACCTGACCTGAACTATAACCTGACCTGAACTACAACCAGACCTGAACTACAACCAGACCTGAACTACAACCTGACCTGAACTACAACCAGACCTGAACTACAACCTGACCTGAACTACAACCTGACCTGAACTACAACCTGACCTGAAATAGAACCTGACCTGAACTACAACCTGACCTGAACTACAACCAGACCTGAACTAGAACCAGACCTGAACTACAACCTGACCTGAACTACAACCTGACCTGAACTACAACCAGACCTGAACTAGAACCAGACCTGAACTACAACCTGACCTGAACTATAACCTGACCTGAACTACAACCTGACCTGAACTATAACCTGACCTGAACTACAACCAGACCTGAACTACAACCAGACCTGAACTACAACCTGACCTGAACTATAACCTGACCTGAACTATAACCTGACCTGAACTACAACCTGACCTGAACTATAACCTGACCTGAACTACAACCTGACCTGAACTATAACCTGACCTGAACTACAACCAGACCTGAACTACAACCAGACCTGAACTACAACCTGACCTGAACTATAACCTGACCTGAACTATAACCTGACCTGAAATAGAACCTGACCTGAACTACAACCTGACCTGAACTACAACCAGACCTGAACTAGAACCAGACCTGAACTACAACCTGACCTGAACTATAACCTGACCTGAACTACAACCTGACCTGAACTATAACCTGACCTGAACTACAACCAGACCTGAACTACAACCAGACCTGAACTACAACCTGACCTGAACTATAACCTGACCTGAACTATAACCTGACCTGAAATAGAACCTGACCTGAACTATAACCTGACCTGAACTACAACCAGACCTGAACTACAACCAGACCTGAACTACAACCAGACCTGAACTACAACCAGACCTGAACTACAACCTGACCTGAACTACAACCAGACCTGAAATACAACCTGACCTGAACTAAAACCAGACCTGAACTACAACCTGACCTGAACTATAACCAGACCTGAACTACAACCAGACCTGAACTAAAACCAGACCTGAACTACAACCTGACCTGAACTACAACCAGACCTGAACTACAACCAGACCTGAACTACAACCTGACCTGAACTATAACCAGAACCAGACATAAACCAGACCTGAACTACCACCAGGCCTGAACTACAACCAGAACCAGACATAAACCAGAACCAGATCTGAACTACATCCAGACCTAAACCAGAACCAGACCTGAACTACAACCTGACCTGAACTACAACCAGACCTGAACTACAACAAGACCTGAACTACAACCTGACCTGAACTACAACCAGACCTGAACTACAACCTGACCTGAACTACAACCTGACCTGAACTACAACCTGACCTGAACTACAACCAGACCTGAACTAGAACCAGACCTGAACTACAACCTGACCTGAACTATAACCTGACCTGAACTACAACCTGACCTGAACTATAACCTGACCTGAACTACAACCAGACCTGAACTACAACCAGACCTGAACTACAACCTGACCTGAACTATAACCTGACCTGAACTATAACCTGACCTGAAATAGAACCTGACCTGAACTATAACCTGACCTGAACTACAACCAGACCTGAACTACAACCAGACCTGAACTACAACCAGACCTGAACTACAACCAGACCTGAACTACAACCTGACCTGAACTACAACCAGACCTGAAATACAACCTGACCTGAACTAAA
>CM042398.1:445000-482500 GCA_023634145.1 Thymallus thymallus | reverse complement strand
TGATTCAATTGGTTTCAGAGTAGTAGCTCCTGCTTGTGACCAGCATGTGAGGTAATATCTCAGATGTGAGAAGATCACAGCATGCAGATGTAGTTTGACCTCCAGAGGAAGGTCAGGTCTTATAAACCTAAAGGTGGATAATCCAAACTTGACCATGTCAACCACCTTCTTCACATGTTTCTGGAATGTCAAGTTGGAGTCCAAAATGATACCGAGATACCTGAAGTTAGACACAACTTTCAGATTCTCCCCATTAACAAGAATATATATATACCCTCTACCCTGTTATACCATCTAACCTGTTATACCATCTACCCTGTTATACCCTCTACCCTGTTATACCATCTACCTGTTATACCATCTAACCTGTTATACCATCTACCCTGTTATACCCTCTAACCTGTTATACCATCTACCCTGTTATACCCTCTACCCTGTTATACCATCTACCCTGTTATACAATCTACCCTGTTATACCATCTACCCTGTTATACCCTCTAACCTGTTATACCATCTACCCTGTTATACCATCTACCCTGTTATACCATCTACCCTGTTATACCCTCTACCCTGTTATACCATCTACCCTGTTATACCCTCTACCCTGTTATACCATCTACCCTGTTATACCATCTACCGTGTTATACCATCTACCGTGTTATACCCTCTAACCTGTTATACCATCTACCCTGTTATACCCTCTAACCTGTTATACCATCTACCCTGTTATACAATCTACCCTGTTATACCATCTACCCTGTTATACCCTCTACCCTGATATACCATCTACCCTGTTATACCCTCTACCCTGTTATACCATCTACCCTGTTATACCATCTACCCTGTTATACCATCTAACCTGTTATACCCTCTAACCTGTTATACCATCTACCCTGTTATACCATCTAACCTGTTATACCCTCTAACCTGTTATACCATCTACCGTGTTATACCATCTACCCTGTTATACCCTTTTATACCATCTACCCTGTTATACCCTCTACCCTGTTATACCATCTAACCTGTTATACCATCTACCGTGTTATACCCTCTAACCTGTTATACCCTCTAACCTGTTATACCCTCTAACCTGTTATACCATCTAACCTGTTATTACCTCTACCCTGTTATACCATCTACCCTGTTATACCCTCTAACCTGTTATACCCTCTAACCTGTTATACCATCTAACCTGTTATACCATCTACCGTGTTATACCCTCTAACCTGTTATACCCTCTAACCTGTTATACCCTCTAACCTGTTATACCATCTAACCTGTTATTACCTCTACCCTGTTATACCATCTACCCTGTTATACCCTCTAACCTGTTATACCATCTACCTGTTATACCATCTAACCTGTTATACCCTCTAACCTGTTATACCATCTAACCTGTTATACCCTCTAACCTGTTATACCATCTAACCTGTTATTACCTCTAACCTGTTATACCCTCTAACCTTTTATACCATCTACCCTGTTATACCCTCTACCCTGTTATACCATCTAACCTGTTATACCATCTACCGTGTTATACCCTCTAACCTGTTATACCCTCTAACCTGTTATACCATCTAACCTGTTATTACCTCTACCCTGTTATACCATCTACCCTGTTATACCCTCTAACCTGTTATACCCTCTAACCTGTTATACCATCTAACCTGTTATACCATCTACCCTGTTATACCCTTTTATACCATCTACCCTGTTATACCCTCTACCCTGTTATACCATCTAACCTGTTATACCATCTACCGTGTTATACCCTCTAACCTGTTATACCCTCTAACCTGTTATACCCTCTAACCTGTTATACCATCTAACCTGTTATACCATCTAACCTGTTATACCATCTACCGTGTTATACCCTCTAACCTGTTATACCCTCTAACCTGTTATACCCTCTAACCTGTTATACCATCTAACCTGTTATTACCTCTACCCTGTTATACCATCTACCCTGTTATACCCTCTAACCTGTTATACCATCTACCTGTTATACCATCTAACCTGTTATACCCTCTAACCTGTTATACCATCTAACCTGTTATACCCTCTAACCTGTTATACCATCTAACCTGTTATACCATCTACCTGTTATACCCTCTAACCTGTTATACCCTCTAACCTGTTATACCATCTAACCTGTTATACCATCTACCTGTTATACCATCTAACCTGTTATACCCTCTACCCTGTTATACCATCTAACCTGTTATACCATCTAACCTGTTATACCATCTACCTGTTATATCATCTAACCTGTTATACCATCTACCTGTTATACCTTCTAACCTGTTATACCATCTACCTGTTATACCATCTAACCTGTTATACCATCTACCCTGTTATACCCTCTACCCTGTTATACCATCTACCCTGTTATACCATCTACCCTGTTATACCATCTAACCTGTTATACCCTCTAACCTGTTATACCATCTACCGTGTTATACCATCTACCCTGTTATACCCTTTTATACCATCTACCCTGTTATACCCTCTACCCTGTTATACCATCTAACCTGTTATACCATCTACCGTGTTATACCCTCTAACCTGTTATACCCTCTAACCTGTTATACCCTCTAACCTGTTATACCATCTAACCTGTTATTACCTCTACCCTGTTATACCATCTACCCTGTTATACCCTCTAACCTGTTATACCCTCTAACCCGTTATACCATCTAACCTGTTATACCATCTACCCTGTTATACCCTGTTATACCCTCTAACCTGTTATACCATCTACCCTGTTATACCCTCTACCCTGTTATACCCTCTACCCTGTTATACCCTCTACCCTGTTATACCCTCTACCCTGTTATACCATCTACCCTGTTATACCATCTACCCTGTTATACCCTCTAACCTGTTATACCATCTACCTGTTATACCATCTAACCTGTTATACCATCTACCTGTTATACCATCTAACCTGTTATACCCTCTAACCTGTTATTACCTCTACCCTGTTATACCATCTACCTGTTATACCATCTAACCTGTTATTACCTCTACCCTGTTATACCATCTACCCTGTTATACCATCTACCCTGTTATACCATCTACCCTGTTATACCCTCTAACCTGTTATACCATCTACCTGTTATACCATCTAACCTGTTATACCCTCTAACCTGTTATACCATCTAACCTGTTATACCCTCTAACCTGTTATACCATCTAACCTGTTATACCATCTACCTGTTATACCCTCTAACCTGTTATACCCTCTAACCTGTTATACCATCTAACCTGTTATACCATCTACCTGTTATACCATCTAACCTGTTATACCCTCTACCCTGTTATACCCTCTAACCTGTTATACCATCTAACCTGTTATACCATCTACCTGTTATACCCTCTAACCTGTTATACCCTCTAACCTGTTATACCATCTAACCTGTTATACCATCTACCTGTTATATCATCTACCTGTTATACCATCTAACCTGTTATACCATCTACCCTGTTATACCATCTAACCTGTTATACCATCTAACCTGTTATACCATCTAACCTGTTATACCATCTAACCTGTTATACCATCTACCTGTTATACCATCTAACCTGTTATACCATCTACCTGTTATACCATCTACCTGTTATACCATCTACCCTGTTATACCATCTACCTGTTATACCATCTAACCTGTTATACCATCTAACCTGTTATACCATCTACCTGTTATACCATCTAACCTGTTATACCATCTACCTGTTATACCATCTAACCTGTTATACCATCTAACCTGTTATACCATCTACCTGTTATACCCTCTACCCTGTTATACCATCTACCTGTTATACCCTCTAACCTGTTATACCATCTACCTGTTATACCATCTACCTGTTATACCATCTAACTGTTATAGGTAGGTAGATATATTCTAGAACGAAAATACACAAAAGACAGATACACGATACATGATACATAGAGCGGCAGTATGAAATCTCAAGATATCTCGAGAGCAAAAATGCTATAAAAAGACATAGCATAGTATGGGTGGTTGGCTGAATATGTACACTATACATTGGTGGATGTTGGATGGTTAACTATACTATACAGGTCAATGGCAGAGAAATACTTCAGTAGCTAAAAATGCATATGATATGAGCGAGGGTAATAAAAGTTTACTTAATAGACATACTGGTTAAATGAACAGGTAAGTGAATATTTGCATGGTTAAATTAGCTGTACAGTTAGGTATACAGTTATATTTACAGGTAAGTGAATACTTGCATGTTTACATAAACTGTACAAGTAAATGACAGGAAGAGATACTTAAATAGCTAAATGTGTGTATGATATAATTTGGGGTAATAATAGTAATTCCCTTAAAATACAGTCCTTAGTGCGCAGGGTTTAATTACAGACAACTGCACGTATTGCACATTCGATATACTAAAAGCAATGAGAAAAGGTGCAACTGACATAATACTAATATGCATTCCTGAGTGAATGACTATGTAAGTTAAGTCCAAGAATTACTTACAATATTGCACGTGATATGATATAACAACTGTACATGAGTATGTATATACAGACCTGCATGAATAAATAAGTCCTGAGTGAATGAGTGCTGACAGACCAGAGTTACTCACGGATGGATCCATAATTGTTAAACTAAGTCCTAACACCCCAACAGTTCCAGATCGGTGTTGCCGATTATTTTATAAACTAGGTGTCTTGGCTGATGTCTTGAGATGTTGCTTCAATATATCCACATAATTTTCCTTCCTCATGACGCCATCTATTTTGTGAAGTGCACCAGTCCCTCCTGCAGCAAAGCACCCCCACAACATGATGCTGCCACCCCCATGCTTCACGGTTAGGAAGGTGTTCTTCAGCTTGCAAGCCTCCCCCTTTTTCCTCCAAACATAACGATGGTCATTATGGCCAAACAGTTCTATTTTTGTTTCATCAGACCAGAGGACATTTCTCCAAAAAGTACGATCTTTGTCTCCATGTGCAGTTGCAAACCGTAGTCTGGCTTTTTTTATGGCGGTTTTGGAGCAGTGGCTTCTTCCTTGTTGAGTGGCCTTTCAGGTTATGTTGATGTAGGACTTGTTTTGCTGTGGATATAGATACTTTTGTACCTGTTTCCTTCACAAGGTCCTTTGCTGTTGTCCTTTGATTGATTTGCACTTTTCGCACCAAAGTACGTTCATCTCTAGGAGACAGAACGCGTCTCCTTCCTGAGTGGTATGACAGCTATGTGGTCCCATGGTGTTTATACTTGCGTACTATTGTTTGTACAGGCGTTGGGATATTGCTCCAAAGGATGAACCAGACTTGTAGAGTTCTACAATCTTTTTTCTGAGGTCTTGGCTGATTTTTTTTTATTTTCCAATGATGTCGAGCAAAGAGCCACTGAGTTTTAAGGTAGGCCTTAAAATACATCCACAGGTACGCCTCCAATTGACTCAGATTATGAGTCTATAATAGTTCAGGATCATGGATTTTCACGCAGCTGAACGTCGACAGGAGTCAACTATTATTATTTACAACAGAGCCCAGCTCCTGGATTTAGCCCACGCAGCGCTGCTGCTCCCCAGGGAAAAGTTTGATATTCCGGACGAGTTGAAAAGGTGACGCCGTGGATGCAGGGCGGGATTGAAATGTAAGACAAAGCGGAGGAGGTTCAAGTACAAGCCGGCTATACCGTCTATTATTATGGGCAATGTGAGGTCTCTACATAACAAGATGGATGAGCTTGAGGTTCTTGTCCGTGGACAAAGGGATTATAGGGAAACGAGCCTAATGTTTTTCACAGAGACTTGGCTGAACGATAACATCCCCATACAGAACGTCACTATCGGCGGTTTCCAGACCATCAGAGCAGACGCGTCTCTTCCGGTAAGAGTAAGGGAGGGGGGCTGGCTTTATTAGTTAACAATAGATGGTGTAATCCAAGACATATTACTCTTAAGGAAGGGTTTTGTAGCCCAGACATTGAACTATTAGCCGTTAGCCTGAGACCCTACTATTTGCCGAGGGAATTCACGGCGGCCATTGCTGTTATTGTTTACATCCCGCCCTCCGCGGACGCAAACACAGCGTGTGACGTCATCCACTCTGCTATCGCAAGGTTACAGACAGCGTATCCCAGTGCTTTCTTTGCCATTTCGGGGGATTTTAACCATGCATCTCTCTCTTCAACGCTGCCCACGTTCAAACAGTTCGTGAAGTGCCCAACCAGGAATAATAAAACTCTGGACTTGTTATATGCTAATGTGAAGGACGCATACAACCCCACTGCACTCCCTCCCCTCGGTAGATCGGATCACAACCTTGTCCACCTCGTTCCACACTACAGGCCTTTGGTCCAACAGCAGCCTGCGACCACCAGGACCATTAGGAGATGGTCCCCGGAGGCGAATGAGGCCCTACAGGACTGCTTTGAAACAACAGACTGGGATGTGCTCTGTGAGGCTCATGGGGAGGACATTGATGAATTTACTGACTGCATAACAGACTATATTCATTTTTGTGTAGACAACACTGTACCCACCAGGAAGGTACGCTGTTTTCCAAACAATAAACCCTGGGTCACCAGTGACCTGAAGGCCCTGCTGAATGAGAAGAAGAGGGCCTTCAAGGAGAGGGACAAGGACAAGGACAAATTGAAATGCACCCAGAGGGAGCTGAAGTTGCGGATTGCTGAGGGGAAGAGAGGGTATAAGGAGAAGATGGAGGACAAGCTGAGGCAGAGCCAGGTAAGAGAAGTGTGGAAGGGTATGAGAAATATCACTGGCTTCAAAAAGTCAAACAGTGGGCAGACGGAGGGGACCCAGGACAGAGCCAATGAGCTGAACCAATTTTTTAACAGGTTTGATACTGGCCCTGTCCACCTCCCTTCCAGCTCCCCAGACCACAACACCACAATCAGTGACCCCTCCTCCACCCCTGCTCCCCCTGGACTGATCCTCAACACCTCCCTTCCCCCCACCTCCCCACCGGGGCTGACTTTCACCACCAACCAAGTGAAGAGAGAGCTGGATAGACTACATCAGTGGAAAGCGGCGGGCCCTGATGGCATCAGCCCAAGGGTGCTTAGGGTCTGTGCTGACCAACTGTGTGGAATTCTCCAGCCTCCCTTCAACCTTAGTCTGAGCCTAGAAAGGGTCCCTGTGCTGTGGAAAACATCCTGCCTCGTCCCAGTGCCCAAGAAGGCACACCCCACTGTCCTGAATGACTTCAGACCTGTCGCGCTAACATCACACATCATGAAGACCCTGGAAAGGTTAGTCCTTGCTCACCTCAGACCCCTGGTGTGTTCATCACTGGACCCCCTGCAGTTTGCATACCAGCGCAACATCAGGGTGGATGATGCAATCATCTACCTTCTGCAGAGGGCCTACTCTCACCTGGACAACGCAGATTGCACTGTGAGGGTTATGTTTTTTTACTTCTCCAGTGCCTTCAATACCATTCATCCCCTGCTACTGGGTGAGAAGATGAGGAGGATGAAAGTGGAAGCACCCTTAGTCTCCTGGGTCACGGACTACCTGACCGTTAGGCCACAATTTGTGTGACTACAGAGCTGTGTGTCAGAACGGGCAGTGAGCAACACAGGCCCCCCAGGGAACGGTCCTGTCCCCCTTCCTGTTCACCCTCTACACCTCGGACTTCAGATATAACTCTGAAACATGCCACCTACAGAAGTTCTCGGATGACTCTGCAATTGTAGGGTGCATCAGGGGTGGGCAGGAGGAGGAGTACAGGAGCACAATCAGTGACTTTGTGTTGTGGTGTGAGCAGAACCACCTTCAGCTCAACATCAGCAAAACTAAGGAGATGGTGGTGGACTTCAGGAGAACCAAGGCACAACTGACTGCAGTCCCTATACAGGGAAGGGATGTGGAAATGGTTGGGTCATACAAGTTCCTGGGAGTCCATTAGGACAACAGGCTGGAATGGGCTGGTAACACCGGGGCCCTGTACAAAAAGGGCCAGAGCCGACTCTACTTTCTGAGGAGGCTCAGGTCCTTCAACGTGTGCAGCAAACTACTGCATACCTTCTACCAGTCTGTGGTGGCCAGTGCCATCTTTTTTGCAGTGGTGTGCTGGGGAGCCAACATTAAAGTCGGTGATGCTTCTCGGGTAAATAAGCTGATCAGGAAGGCTAGCTCTGTCCTGGGGATGAGCCTTGACACTCTAGAGGAGGTGGCGGAGAGACGGATCCTGGCCAAACTGCTGGCCATCATGGACAACGTCACCCACCCTCTGCATGCCATGGTTATGACGCAGAGGAGCACCTTCAGTCACAGACTGATCCCACCACGGTGTGCCAGAGAGCGCTACAGGAGGTCCTTCCTGCCGGCGGCTATTAGACTATATAATGCCTCACCGGGGTGCCGTGCCGTCGGCAACATAGATCTGGAACTGTTGGGGTGCTAGGCCCTATTTTAACAATTATGCATCCATCCGTGAGTAACTCTGGTCCGTAATCACTCATTCACTCAGGACTTATTTATTCATGCAGGTCTGTATATACATACTCATGTACAGTTGTTATATCATATCACGTGCAATATTGCAAGTAATTATTGGACTGAACTTACGTAGGCATTCACTCAGGAATGCATATTAGTATCCTGTCAGTTGCACCTTTTCTCATTGCTTTTAGTATATCGAATGTGCAATACGTGCAGTTATCTGTAATTAAATCCTGCGCACTAAGGACTGTATTTTAAGGGAATTACTATTATTACCCCAAATGATATCATACACACATTTAGCTATTAAAGTATCTCTTCCTGTCATTTACCTGTACAGTTTGTGTAAACATGCAAGTATTCACTTATCTGTAAATATAACTGTATACCTAACTGTACAGCTAATTTAACCATGCAAGTATTCACTTGCCTGTTCATTTAGCCAGTCTGTCTATTAAGTAAACTATTATTACCCTCGCTCATATCATACGCATTTTTAGCTACTGAAGTATTTCTCTGCCATCGACCTGTATAGTATAGTTAACCATCCAACATCCACCAATGTATAGTGTACATATTCAGCCAACCACTCATACTATGCAATGTCTTTTTATAGCTTTTTTTGCACTCCAGATATCTTGTATTTCTATACTTTTTCATACTGCCGCTCTATGTATCATGTACCGTGTATCTGTCTTTTGTGTATTTTCGTTCTGGCATTTTGCACCTGCCCTGTGTTTTGTTGTTGCTGCTTGACAAAGAAATTTCCCCCTCGGGGATCAATAAAGTATCTATCTATCTATCTATCTATCTATCTATCTATCTATCTATCTATCTATCTATCTATCTATCTGTCTGTCTGTCTGTCTGTCTGTCTGTCTGTCTGTCTGTCTGTCTGTCTGTCTGTCTGTCTGTCTGTCTGTCTGTCTGTCTGTCTGTCTGTCTGTCTGTCTGTCTGTCTGTCTGTCTGTCTGTCTGTCTGTCTGTCTGTCTGTCTGTCTGTCTGTCTGTCTGTCTGTCTGTCTGTCTGTCCGTCTGTCCGTCCGTCTGTCCGTCCGTCCGTCCGTCCGTCCGTCCGAAGCTTCTAAATCCATGACATAATTTTCTGGAATTTTCCACGCTGTTTAAAGGCTGATTGTGCTCCTGTACTCCTCCTCCTGCCCACCCCTGATGCACCCTACAATAGCAGAGTCATCTGAGAACTTCTGTAGGTGGCATGTTTCAGAGTTATATCTGAAGTCCGAGGTGTAGAGGGTGAACAGGAAGGGGGACATCTTCTCACCCAGTAGCAGGGGCTGAATGGTGTTGAAGGCACTGGAGAAGTAAAAAAACATAACCCTCTCAGAGCAACCTGCGTTGTCCAGGTGAGAGCAGGCCCTCTGCAGATGGTAGATGATTGCATCATCCACCCCGATGTTGTGCTGATATGTGAACTGCAGGGGGTCCAGTGATGGACACACCAGGGGTCTGAGGTGAGCGAGGACTCACCTTGATCTGCCTTCTGTCTGTACTGGGTCTGAAGTTCAAATGTCTGCAGATGATACAGTGATGTTCTGAATGTCCATGCAAAGAGCAAACAACAGGCAGCACAAGACCTCACTACTGTAATGGTCCAGGTTACAAAGTGACTCACTACTGTAATGGTCCAGGTTACAAAGTGACTCACTACTGTAATGGTCCAGGTTACAAAGTGACTCACTACTGTAATGGTCCAGGTTACAAAGTGACTCACTACTGTAATGGTCCAGGTTACAAAGTGACTCACTACTGTAATGGTCCAGGTTACAAAGTGACTCACTATTGTAATGGTCCAGGTTACAAAGTGACTCACTACTGTAATGGTCCAGGTTACAAAGTGACTCACTACTGTAATGGTCCAGGTTACAAAGTGACTCACTACTGTAATGGTCCAGGTTACAAAGTGACTCACTACTGTAATGGTCCAGGTTACAAAGTGACTCACTACTGTAATGGTCCAGGTTACAAAGTGACTCACTACTGTAATGGTCCAGGTTACAAAGTGGCTCACTACTGTAATGGTCCAGGTTACAAAGTGACTCACTACTGTAATGGTCCAGGTTACAATGTGGCTCAGAGACTCACTACTGGAATGGTCCAGGTTACAACGTGTCTCAGTGACTCACTACTGGAATGGTACAGGTTACAAAGTGTCTCAGTGACTCACTACTGGAATGGTTCAGGTTACAAAGTGGCTCAGTGAATCACTACTGTAATGGTCCAGGTTACAAAGTGGCTCAGTGACTCACTACTGTAATGGTCCAGGTTACAAAGTGGCTCAGTGACTCACTACTGTAATGGTCCAGGTTACAAAGTGGCTCACTACTGTAATGGTCCAGGTTACAAAGTGACTCACTACTGTAATGGTCCAGGTTACAAAGTGACTCACTACTGTAATGGTCCAGGTTACAAAGTGACTCACTACTGTAATGCAATACACCGACGCATGTCTTGTATTCAGGATCCTAAATGGCCTGGCTCCTCCCCCTCCACTTGGTACTGTTGTTAAACAGAAAACCCAACCCCACGGTAGCAGATCCACAAGGTCTGCCATGAGAGGTGACTGTATAGTTTCCTTAAGGAAAAGCACCTCTAGTCAATCTGCTTTCTCTGTGAGAGCTTCCCATGTCTGGAACACATTGCCATCAGACACACACAACTGCACCACCTATCACACCTTCACAAAGAACAAGAAGACATGGCTAAAGGCCAATCAGACTAGTGAACATGAAGACATGTCTAAAGGCCAATCAGACTAGTGAACATAAAGACATGTCTAAAGGCCAATCAGACTAGTGAACATAAAGACATGTCTAAAGGCCAATCAGACAAGTGAACATGAAGACATGTCTAAAGGCCAATCAGACTAGTGAAGTGACTGGTTGTTCTTTAAAAGTGCTTTCCTCACCATCTTAAATAAGCATGCCCCATTTAAAAAGTTTAGAACTAAGAACAGATATAGCCCTTGGTTCACTCCAGACTTGACTGCCCTTGACCAGCACAAAAACATCCTGTGGCGCACTGCATTAGCATCGAATAGCCCCCGCGATATGCAACTTGTCAGGGAAATCAGGAACCAATATACACAGTCAGTTAGGAAAGCAAAGGCTAGCTTTTTCAAACAGAAATGTGCATCCTGTAGTACTAATTTCAGAGCACCTCCTCCCAGCTGCCCACTGCACTGAGACTAGGAAACACTGTCACCACCGATAAATCTACCATAATCGAGAATTTCAATAAGCATTTTGCTACGGCTGGCCATGCTTTCCACCTGGCTAAACAACCGGGCCTGGACTGGGCACCGGTGGGGCGGACTGCTCAGGCTCTGGAGCGGAGCAGACGGCTGAACCTGGACTGGGTACCGGTGGAGCGAACTGCTCTGGCTCTGGAGCGGAGCAGACGGCTGGACCCGGATTGGGCGCCGGTAGGGCGGACTGCTCTGGCACTGCGAGGTCGGAGGTCGGGTGCGGGGAGCCGGCACGGGTCGTACCGGACTGGGGAGGCGCACCGGAGGTCGGATGCGTACCGGAGGTCGGATGCGTGGAGCTGGCACTGGAAGCACCTGGCTGGGCGCACACACTGGAGGTCGGGTGCGGGGAGTAGGGCAGAGGTCCGGACCCAGACTGGACATCGGTGAAGCGGATCGCTCTGGCCTGGGAGTGGAGACGACGCGGACTGGGCACCGGTGGAGCGGACTGCTCTGGCATGTGGGTGGAGTAGACGATCGGACCCAGACTGTGTCAGGCTCTGGCCATAGAGAAGCTTTGCTTCTCTATATTTCTATGGTCAGAGTCTGGCAGTTCTAGTCGTTCTACGTCTGTGTGTTGTTATGTGTGGGATCCCTAATTAGAGGCAGCTGCATTGCATTACCTCTAATTAGGGATCCTACTTATATGTGTGTGTTCCACTCCCATGGCGTGGTTCATTGTCAATTGTCCCGTGTCGAAGTAAGTGTGTTTCCTTTCCGTCTGTGTATTGCATTTGTTATTTTGTATAGTTCGATATCAAGTATAGTTTATTCTAATAAAGGATGTCGAACTATCGCTACGCTGCGCCTTGGTCTACTCTCTACACACCCGAACGTGACGGAATGAACCACCAACTGACCAAGCAGTGTAACGTCGGAGCAAAGGAGAGAAAAAGAGGACAGCAGCGTAATCGAGGAAACGGAGGTAACGGAGCCCGTAGTCAACCCCAAGAAAATTTCGGGGGGGGGGGGCTATGGGGGTGGTCTGGCTATGAAGAGGACGCGCCAGTACCATACAAATGGGGGGCGCAAAGTGTTGAAGAGGAGGAATATTTAGAAAAATATTCCTATTACGTTCTGGAGGAAATGTGGGAGATAGCGTAGGAAGTAGAAAAAGAGATGTCGGAATGGAACAGTCCGGGTCCAGTCGCCTACTCCACTCCTGTGAAAGAGCAGTCCGCTCCACCGGTGCCCAGTCGGGGTCCGGCTGTCTGCTCTACTCCAGTGCCAGAAAAGTCCGTTCTACCGGTGCCCAGTCGGGGTCCGGCCGTCTGCTACACTCCAGTGCCAGAGCAGTCCGTTCCACCGGTGCCCAGTCCGGGTCCGGCCGTCTGCTACACTCCAGTGCCAGAGCAGTCCGCTCCACCGGTGCCCAGTCCAGATCAGGCCGTCTGCTACACTCCAGTGCGCCTCTCCAGTCCGGTATGTCCCGTGCCTGCTCCCCGCACTCGCCCTGAAGTACGTGTCACTAGTCCGGTGCCACCTGTGCCGGCTCCACGCACCAGGCTTCCAGTGCGCCTCTCCAGTCCGGTACGTCCCGTGCCGGCTCCCCGCACCCGACCTCCAGTGCGTGCGCCCAGCCAGGTGCCTCCAGTGCCGGCTCCACGCACCAGGCCTCCAGTGCGCCTCTCCAGTCCGGTACGTCCCGTGCCGGCTCCCCGCACCCGACCTCCAGTGCGTGCGCCCAGCCAGGTGCCTCCAGTGCCAGCTCCACGCACCCGACCGCCGGTGCGCCTCCCCAGTCCGGTACGTCCCGTACCTGTTCATCGCACGGAGCCTCCCGCGACGGTCGACAGCCCAGAGACTCCAGCGACGGTCGACAGCCCAGAGACTCCAGCAACGGTCGACAGCCCGGAGCCTCTCGTGATGGTCGACAGCCCGGAGCCTCCCGTGATGATCGACAGCCCGGAGCCTCCCGTGATGGTCCACTGCCCGGAGCCTCCCGTGATGGTCGACTGCCCGGAGCTTCCCGTGATGGTCCACAGCCCGGAGCCTCCCGTGATGGTCCACAGCCCGGAGCCTCCCGTGATGGTCCACAGCCCGGAGGATCCCGTGATGGTCCACAGCCCGGAGCCTCCAGTGATGGTCCACAGTCCGGAGCCTCCCGTGGTGGTCCACAGTCCGGAGCCTCCCGTGGTGGTCCACAGTCCGGAGCCTTCCGTGGTGGTCCACAGTCCGGAGCCTCCCGTGGTGGTCCACAGTCCGGAGCCTCCCGTGGTGGTCCACAGTCCGGAGCCTCTCGTGGTGGTCCACAGGCCGGAGTCGCCTGCCACACCGGTGCCACTTCCAGGACCGGTTATTTGCCACGCTCCATGGCCAGAGTCGCCTGCCACACCGATGCCCAGTCCGGGCCCAGTAGAAAAAAGGAGGAAGAATTCCACTTCACCGGGGCCGGAACCGCCACCTGCGATGTTTATTGTTTGTTGTTTTTCCCTCCCTGACCCTCCCCTCATGTATTGTTTGTTTTCTTGCGGCCGGGAGTCCGCACCTTTGAGGGGGGGTACTGTCAGGCTCTGGCCATAGAGAAGCTTTGCTTCTCTATATTTCTATGATCAGAGTCTGGCAGTTCTAGTCGTTCTACGTCTGTGTGTTGTTATGTGTGGGATCCCTAATTAGAGGCAGCTGCATTGCATTACCTCTAATTAGGGATCCTACTTATATTTGTGTGTTCCACTCCCATGGCGTGGTTCATTGTCAATTGTCCCGTGTCGAAGTAAGTGTGTTTCCTTTCCGTCTGTATATTGCATTTGTTATTTTGTATAGTTCGATTTCAAGTATAGTTTATTCTAATAAAGGATGTCGAACTATCGCTACGCTGCGCCTTGGTCTACTCTCTACACACCCGAACGTGACAGCATGCTACGTGTTGTTTGTTCTATGTTTTTCTGTCTGCATGCTAAGTGTTGTTTGTTCTATGTTGTTCTGTCTGTGTGCTACGTGTTGCTTGTTCTATGTTGCTCTGTCTGTGTATTACGTGTTGCTTGTTCTATGTTGTTCTACATGTGCTCACTGCTCAGTGTTGGTCTGTATTGTTACTGTAATAGTTTTTAATATCCTGCCCAGGGACTAACGTTGAATATTAGCCGACTGGCTAAAACCGTCAATTTGAATGAAACATTAATGTGTACTGTCCCAGTAAAAATACATATCAACTCAAACAGCACATTACACCAAGACATCCAAACCTCTTGAAGAATTTGCTAGGTGTTGGGCTAAGATAGATACAGTACTTTGTGTGGGTGTTGCAGGGCAGTGTGGGTACAGGGGTGCAGGTGGTCTCAGTGTCTCATCGTGGCATCAAGCTGCTAAAGATGGTGAGAAGCAGTGCTGTTGGCCCGGACTACTTCAGAGTGCTACGCCCATACAGGTACACACACACACACACACACACACACACACACACACACACACACACACACACACACACACACACACACACACACACACACACACCACTGTATACACATACTGTTCAATCTTATTTCACTTCCTCTGTGTGTTTCTGTAGTTACGCCGACATCCTGTTTGTGTCCATTCCATCTAAGAACATGTTGGAGTTTAACCTGACCAATGAGAAGCTGATTCTGTTCTCTGCCAAGGCTCCACAGGTCAAACACATGGTGGACTACTTCATCACAGAACTGAAGAAGGTGAGACAGGCTAGAGGGTGAGACAGGCTAGAGGGTGAGACTGGTATAACAGGTTAGATGGTATAACAGGTTAGATGGTATAACAGGTAGATGGTATAACAGGTTAGATGGTATAACAAGTTAGATGGTATAACAGGTAGATGGTATAACAGGGTAGATGGTATACAAGGTAGATGGTATAACAGGTAGATGGTATAACAGGTTAGATGGTATAACAGGTAGATGGTATAACAGGTTAGATGGTATAACAGGTAGATGGTATAACAGGTAGATGGTATAACAGGGTAGATGGTATACAAGGTAGATGGTATAACAGGTAGAGGGTATAACAGGTAGATGGTATAACAGGTCAGATGGTATAACAGGGTAGATGGTATAACATGTAGATGGTATAACAGGTTAGATGGTATAACAGGTTAGATGGTATAACAGGTAGATGGTATAACAGGTTAGATGGTATAACAGGGTAGATGGGATACAAGGTAGATGGTATAACAGGTAGATGGTATAACAGGTTAGATGGTATAACAGGTTAGATGGTATAACAGGTAGATGGTATACAAGGTAGATGGTATAACAGGTAGAGGGTATAACAGGTAGATGGTATAACAGGTCAGATGGTATAACAGGGTAGATGGTATAACATGTAGATGGTATAACAGGTTAGATGGTATAACAGGTTAGATGGTATAACAGGTAGATGGTATAACAGGTTAGATGGTATAACAGGTTAGATGGGATACAAGGTAGATGGTATAACAGGTAGATGGTATAACAGGTTAGATGGTATAACAGGTTAGATGGTATAACAGGTAGATGGTATAACATGTAGATGGTATAACAGGTTAGATGGTATAATAGGTTAGATGGTATAACAGGTAGATGGTATAACAGGGTAGATGGTATAACAGGGTAGATGGTATAACAGGTTAGATGGTATAACAGGTAGATGGTATAACAGGTAGATGGTATAACAGGTTAGATGGTATAACAGGTTAGATGGTATAACAGGGTAGATGGTATAAAAGGTAGATGGTATAACAGGTTAGGTTAGATGGTATAACAGGTTAGATGGTATAACAGATAGATGGTATAACAGGTTAGATGGTATAACAGGTTAGATGGTATAACAGGTTAGATGGTATAACAGGGTAAGGGTATAACAGGTAGATGGTATAACAGGGTAGAGGGTATAACAGGTAGATGGTATAACAGGTTAGATGGGATAACAGGTTATATGGTATAACAGGGTAGATGGTATAACAGGGTAGATGGTATAACAGGTTAGAGGGTATAACAGGTTAGAGGGTATAACAGGGTAGATGGTATAACAGGTAGATGGTATAACAGGTAGATGGTATAACAGGTTAGATGGTATAACAGGTTAGATGGTATAACAGGGTAGATGGTATAACAGGGTAGAGGGTATAACAGGTTAGGTTAGAGGGTATAACAGGTTAGGTTAGATGGTATAACAGGTTAGGTTAGATGGTATAACAGGTAGATGGTATAACAGGTTAGATGGTATAACAGGTTAGATGGTATAACAGGTTAGATGGTATAACAGGGTAGATGGTATAACAGGTAGATGGTATAACAGGTTAGATGGTATAACAGGTTATATGGTATAACAGGTTAGATGGTATAACAGGGTAGATGGTATAACAGGTTAGATGGTATAACAGGGTAGATGGTATAACAGGTAGATGGTATAACAGGTTGGATGGTATAACAGGTTAGATGGTATAACAGGTTAGATGGTATAACAGGTAGATGGTATAACAGGTAGATGGTATAACAGGTTTTTGGGTGTTTCTCCAGGACTCAGAGTATGTGGTAGCAGTCAGGAACTACATCACAGAACACAGATCTCTGCTCAGCTTCCACAAGGGAGACATCATCAGACTACACACTGTGGAGGGGCTGGAGGAGGGTGAGATGCACACACACCACACACACCATACACCATACACACACACACACCATACACACACACCATACACACACACACACACCATACACACACACACACCATACACACACACCATACACACACACACACACCATACACACACACACACACCATACACACACACACACCATACACACACACACACCATACACACACACCATACACACACACACACACCATACACACACACACACCATACACACACACACACCATACACACACACCATACACACACACACACACCATACACACACACACACCATACACACACACACACCATACACACACACACACCATACACACACACCATACACACCATACACACACACACACACCATACACACACACACACACCATACACACACACACACCATACACACACACACACCATACACACACACACACCATACACACACACCATACACACCATACACACACACACACACCATACACACACACCATACACACCATACACACACACACACACCATACACACACACACACACACACACACACACACACACACACCATACACACACACACACCATACACACACACACACACCATACACACACACAACATCCACGCACACACACACACCATTCAAACACACACACACACACCATACACACACACACACACCATACACACCATACACTCACACACACACACACACCATACACACACACACACACACACACACACACCATACACACACACACCATACACTCACACACCATACACACACACACACACACCATACACACACACACCATACACACCATACACACACAAACACCATACACACACACACACCATACACACACACACACCATACACACACACACACCATACACACCATACACACACACACACCATACACTCACACACACACACACACCATACACTCACACACACACACACACCATACACACACACACACACACACCATACACACACACACACACACCATACACACACACACACACACACACACACACACACACACACACACACACACACCATACACACCACACACACACACCATACACACACACACACCATACACACCATACACACACACACACCATACACACACACACACCATACACACCATACACACACACATACACACCACACACCATACACACACACACCATACACACACACACATCATACACACCATACACACACACACACACCATACACACCATACACACACACACACACCATACACACACACACACATACACACACACACACACCATACACACCATACTCACCATACACACACACACACCATACATACACACACACACACACCATACACACCATACACACACACCATACACACACACACATCATACACACCATACACACCATACACACACATACACCATACACACCATACATACCATACACACTCACACACCATACACACACACACACACCATACACACACACACCATACACACACACACACCATACACACACCATACACACCATACACACACCATACACACCATACACACACACACACATACACACACACACACCATACACACACACACACACACCATACACACACACACCATACACACACACGTACCATACACACCATACACACACACACACCATACACACCATACACACACACACCATATACACACACACACACCATACACACCACACACCATACACACACACACCATACACACACACACATCATACACACCATACACACCATACACACACACACACACCATACATACCATACACACACACACACACACACACACACACACACACACACCATACACACACACACCATACACACCATACACACACACACACACCATACACACACACACACCATACACACACACACACCATACACACCATACACACACACACACCATACACTCACACACACACACACACACACCATACACACACACACACACACACACACACACACACACCATACACACACACACACACACACACACACACACACACACACCACACACACACACACTCACCATACACTCACACACCATACACACCACACACACACACACACACACACACACACACACACACACACACACACACACCATACACACCACACACACACACCATACACACACACACCATACACACCATACACACACACACACACCATACACACACACACACATCATACACACCATACACACACACACACCATACACACACACACACACTATACACACACACCATACGCACACACACACACCATACACACCATACACACACACACACACCATACACACACACACATACACACACACACACCATACACACCATACTCACCATACACACACACACACACACACACCATACACACACACACACCATACACACACACCATACACACCACACACACACACACACACACACACCATACACACACACCCAACACACACACACCATACACACACACACTCCATATACACACACACACCATACACACACACACACCATACACACACACCATACACACACACACACACCATACACACACACACACCATACACACACACCATACACACACACACACACCATACACACACACACACCATACACACACACACACACCATACACACACACCATACACACCATACACACACACACACACCATACACACACACACACCATACACACACACCATACACACACACACACACCATACACACACACACACCATACACACACACACACCATACACACACACACACCATACACACACACACACCATACACACACACCATACACACCATACACACACACCATACACACCATACACACACACCATACACACACACCATACACACCATACACACACACACACACCATACACACACACACACACACACCATACACACACACACACCATACACACACACACACACACCATACACACACACAACATCCACGCACACACACACACCATTCAAACACACACACACACACCATACACACACACACACACCATACACACCATACACACACACCATACACTCACACACACACACACACCATACACACACACACACACACACACACACACACACCATACACACACACACCATACACTCACACACCATACACACACACACACACACCATACACACACACACCATACACACCATACACACACACACACCATACACACACACACACCATACACACACACACACCATACACACACACACACCATACACACCATACACACACACACACCATACACTCACACACACACACACACCATACACTCACACACACACACACACACACCATACACACACACACACACACACCATACACACACACACACACACCATACACACACACACACACACACACACACACACACACACACACACACACACACACACCATACACACCACACACACACACCATACACACACACACACCATACACACCATACACACACACACACCATACACACACACACACCATACACACCATACACACACACATACACACCACACACCATACACACACACACCATACACACACACACATCATACACACCATACACACACACACACACCATACACACACACACACACACACACACACCATACACACACACACACATACACACACACACACACCATACACACCATACTCACCATACACACACACACACCATACATACACACACACACACCATACACACCATACACACACACCATACACACACACACATCATACACACCATACACACCATACACACACATACACCATACACACCATACATACCATACACACACACACACCATACACACACACACACACCATACACACACACACACCATACACACACACACACCATACACACACCATACACACCATACACACACCATACACACCATACACACACACACACATACACACACACACACCATACACACACACACACACCATACACACACACACACCATACACACACACGTACCATACACACCATACACACACACACACCATACACACCATACACACACACACCATATACACACACACACACCATACACACCACACACCATACACACACACACCATACACACACACACATCATACACACCATACACACCATACACACACACACACACCATACATACCATACACACACACACACACACACACCATACACACACACACACCATACACACACACCATACACACCACACACACACACACACACACACACCATACACACACACCCAACACACACACACCATACACACACACACTCCATATACACACACACACCATACACACACACACACCATACACACACACCATACACACACACACACCATACACACACACACACCATACACACACACACCATACACACACACCATACACACACACACACACACCATACACACACACACACCATACACAAACACACACCATACACACACACACACCATACACACACACCATACACACCATACACACACAGACACACCATACACACACACACACCATACACACACACCATACACACACACACACACCATACACACACACACACACCATACACACACACACACCATACACACACACACACACCATACACACACACACACCATACACACACACCATACACACCATACACACACACACACACCATACACACACACCATACACACCATACACACACACACACACCATACACACACACACACACACACACACACACACACCATACACACACACACACCATACACACACACACACACCATACACACACACAACATCCACGCACACACACACACCATTCAAACACACACACACACACACACACCATACACACACACACACACCATACACACACACCATACACTCACACACACACACACACCATACACACACACACACCATACACACACACACACCATACACACCATACACACACACACACCATACACTCACACACACACACACACCATACACACACACACACACACACCATACACACACACACACACACCATACACACACACACACACACACACACACACACACACACACACACACACACACACCATACACACCACACACACACACCATACACACACACACACCATACACACCATACACACACACACACCATACACACACACACACCATACACACCATACACACACACATACACACCACACACCATACACACACACACCATACACACACACACATCATACACACCATACACACACACACACACCATACACACCATACACACACACACACACCATACACACACACACACATACACACACACACACACCATACACACCATACTCACCATACACACACACACACCATACATACACACACACACACACCATACACACCATACACACACACCATACACACACACACATCATACACACCATACACACCATACACACACATACACCATACACACCATACATACCATACACACTCACACACCATACACACACACACACACCATACACACACACACACCATACACACACACACACCATACACACACCATACACACCATACACACACCATACACACCATACACACACACACACATACACACACACACACCATACACACACACACACACCATACACACACACACCATACACACACACGTACCATACACACCATACACACACACACACCATACACACCATACACACACACACCATATACACACACACACACCATACACACCACACACCATACACACACACACCATACACACACACACATCATACACACCATACACACCATACACACACACACACACCATACATACCATACACACACACACACACACACACACACCATACACACACACACCATACACACCATACACACACACACACACCATACACACACACACACCATACACACACACACACCATACACACCATACACACACACACACCATACACTCACACACACACACACACACACCATACACACACACACACACACACACACACACACACCATACACACACACACACACACACACACACACACACACACCACACACACACACACTCACCATACACTCACACACCATACACACCACACACACACACCATACACACACACACCATACACACCATACACACACACACACACCATACACACACACACACATCATACACACCATACACACACACACACCATACACACACACACACACTATACACACACACCATACGCACACACACACACCATACACACCATACACACACACACACACCATACACACACACACATACACACACACACACCATACACACCATACTCACCATACACACACACACACACACACACACACCATACACACACACCATACACACCACACACACACACACACACACACACCATACACACACACCCAACACACACACACCATACACACACACACTCCATATACACACACACACCATACACACACACACACCATACACACACACCATACACACACACACACACCATACACACACACACACACACACACACACACACACACACACCATACACACCACACACACACACCATACACACACACACACCATACACACCATACACACACACACACCATACACACACACACACCATACACACCATACACACACACATACACACCACACACCATACACACACACACCATACACACACACACATCATACACACCATACACACACACACACACCATACACACCATACACACACACACACACCATACACACACACACACATACACACACACACACACCATACACACCATACTCACCATACACACACACACACACCATACATACACACACACACACACCATACACACCATACACACACACCATACACACACACACATCATACACACCATACACACCATACACACACATACACCATACACACCATACATACCATACACACTCACACACCATACACACACACACACACCATACACACACACACACACCATACACACACACACACCATACACACACCATACACACCATACACACACCATACACACCATACACACACACACACATACACACACACACACCATACACACACACACACACCATACACACACACACCATACACACACACGTACCATACACACCATACACACACACACACCATACACACCATACACACACACACCATATACACACACACACACCATACACACCACACACCATACACACACACACCATACACACACACACATCATACACACCATACACACCATACACACACACACACACCATACATACCATACACACACACACACACACACACACACACCATACACACACACACCATACACACCATACACACACACACACACCATACACACACACACACCATACACACACACACACCATACACACCATACACACACACACACCATACACTCACACACACACACACACACACCATGCACACACACACACACACACACACACACACACACCATACACACACACACACACACACACACACACACACACACACCACACACACACACACTCACCATACACTCACACACCATACACACCACACACACACACACACACACACACACACACACACACACCATACACACCACACACACACACCATACACACACACACCATACACACCATACACACACACACACACCATACACACACACACACATCATACACACCATACACACACACACACCATACACACACACACACACACACTATACACACACACCATACGCACACACACACACCATACACACCATACACACACACACACACCATACACACACACACATACACACACACACACCATACACACCATACTCACCATACACACACACACACACACACACACACCATACACACACACCATACACACCACACACACACACACACACACACACCATACACACACACCCAACACACACACACCATACACACACACACTCCATATACACACACACACCATACACACACACACACCATACACACACACCATACACACACACACACACCATACACACACACACACCATACACACACACCATACACACACACACACACCATACACACACACACACCATACACACACACACACCATACACACACACACACCATACACACACACCATACACACCATACACACACACACACACCATACACACACACACACCATACACACACACCATACACACACACACACACCATACACACACACACACCATACACACACACACACCATACACACACACACACCATACACACACACACACCATACACACACACCATACACACCATACACACACACCATACACACCATACACACACACACACACCATACACACACACCATACACACCATACACACACACACACACCATACACACACACACACACACACCATACACACACACACACCATACACACACACACACACCATACACACACACAACATCCACGCACACACACACACCATTCAAACACACACACACACACCATACACACACACACACACCATGCACACCATACACACACACCATACACTCACACACACACACACCATACACACACACACACACACACACACACACACACACACCATACACACACACACCATACACTCACACACCATACACACACACACACACACCATACACACACACACCATACACACCATACACACACACACACCATACACACACACACACCATACACACACACACACCATACACACACACACACCATACACACCATACACACACACACACCATACACTCACACACACACACACACCATACACTCACACACACACACACACACACCATACACACACACACACACACACCATACACACACACACACACACACACACACACACACACACACACACACACACACACACACCATACACACCACACACACACACCATACACACACACACACCATACACACCATACACACACACACACCATACACACACACACACCATACACACCATACACACACACATACACACCACACACCATACACACACACACCATACACACACACACATCATACACACCATACACACACACACACACCATACACACCATACACACACACACACACACACACACACACCATACACACCATACACACACACACACACACACACACACACCATACACACACACACACATACACACACACACACACCATACACACCATACTCACCATACACACACACACACCATACATACACACACACACACACCATACACACCATACACACACACCATACACACACACACATCATACACACCATACACACCATACACACACATACACCATACACACCATACATACCATACACACACACACACCATACACACACACACACACCATACACACACACACACCATACACACACACACACCATACACACACCATACACACCATACACACACCATACACACCATACACACACACACACATACACACACACACACCATACACACACACACACACCATACACACACACACCATACACACACACGTACCATACACACCATACACACACACACACCATACACACCATACACACACACACCATATACACACACACACACCATACACACCACACACCATACACACACACACCATACACACACACACATCATACACACCATACACACCATACACACACACACACACCATACATACCATACACACACACACACACACACACCATACACACACACACACCATACACACACACCATACACACCACACACACACACACACACACACACCATACACACACACCCAACACACACACACCATACACACACACACTCCATATACACACACACACCATACACACACACACACCATACACACACACCATACACACACACACACACCATACACACACACACCATACACACACACCATACACACACACACACACCATACACACACACACACCATACACACACACACACCATACACACACACACACCATACACACACACCATACACACCATACACACACACACACACCATACACACACACACACCATACACACACACCATACACACACACACACACCATACACACACACACACCATACACACACACACACCATACACACACACACACCATACACACACACCATACACACCATACACACACACACACACCATACACACACACCATACACACCATACACACACACACACACCATACACACACACACACACCATACACACACACACACCATACACACACACACACACCATACACACACACAACATCCACGCACACACACACACCATTCAAACACACACACACACACACACACCATACACACACACACACACCATACACACACACCATACACTCACACACACACACACACCATACACACACACACACCATACACACACACACACACCATACACACCATACACACACACACACCATACACTCACACACACACACACACCATACACACACACACACACACACCATACACACACACACACACACCATACACACACACACACACACACACACACACACACACACACACACACCATACACACCACACACACACACCATACACACACACACACCATACACACCATACACACACACACACCATACACACACACACACCATACACACCATACACACACACATACACACCACACACCATACACACACACACCATACACACACACACATCATACACACCATACACACACATACACACACACACACACCATACACACCATACTCACCATACACACACACACACCATACATACACACACACACACACCATACACACCATACACACACACCATACACACACACACATCATACACACCATACACACCATACACACACATACACCATACACACCATACATACCATACACACTCACACACCATACACACACACACACACCATACACACACACACACCATACACACACACACACCATACACACACCATACACACCATACACACACCATACACACCATACACACACACACACATACACACACACACACCATACACACACACACACACCATACACACACACACCATACACACACACGTACCATACACACCATACACACACACACACCATACACACCATACACACACACACCATATACACACACACACACCATACACACCACACACCATACACACACACACCATACACACACACACATCATACACACCATACACACCATACACACACACACACACCATACATACCATACACACACACACACACACACACACACACACACCATACACACACACACCATACACACCATACACACACACACACACCATACACACACACACACCATACACACACACACACCATACACACCATACACACACACACACCATACACTCACACACACACACACACACACCATACACACACACACACACACACACACACACACACACACACACACCACACACACACACACTCACCATACACTCACACACCATACACACCACACACACACACACACACACACACACACACACACACACACACACACACCATACACACCACACACACACACCATACACACACACACCATACACACCATACACACACACACACACCATACACACACACACACATCATACACACCATACACACACACACACCATACACACACACACACACTATACACACACACCATACGCACACACACACACCATACACACCATACACACACACACACACCATACACACACACACATACACACACACACACCATACACACCATACTCACCATACACACACACACACACACACACACACCATACACACACACCATACACACCACACACACACACACACACACACACCATACACACACACCCAACACACACACACCATACACACACACACTCCATATACACACACACACCATACACACACACACACCATACACACACACCATACACACACACCATACACACACACACACACACACACACACACACACACACACACACACACACACACACCATACACACCACACACACACACCATACACACACACACACCATACACACCATACACACACACACACCATACACACACACACACCATACACACCATACACACACACATACACACCACACACCATACACACACACACCATACACACACACACATCATACACACCATACACACACACACACACCATACACACCATACACACACACACACACCATACACACACACACACATACACACACACACACACCATACACACCATACTCACCATACACACACACACACCATACATACACACACACACACACCATACACACCATACACACACACCATACACACACACACATCATACACACCATACACACATACACACACATACACCATACACACCATACATACCATACACACTCACACACCATACACACACACACACACCATACACACACACACACCATACACACACACACACCATACACACACCATACACACCATACACACACCATACACACCATACACACACACACACATACACACACACACACCATACACACACACACACACCATACACACACACACCATACACACACACGTACCATACACACCATACACACACACACACCATACACACCATACACACACACACCATATACACACACACACACCATACACACCACACACCATACACACACACACCATACACACACACACATCATACACACCATACACACCATACACACACACACACACCATACATACCATACACACACACACACACACACACACACACACACACACACACCATACACACACACACCATACACACCATACACACACACACACACCATACACACACACACACCATACACACACACACACCATACACACCATACACACACACACACCATACACTCACACACACACACACACACACCATACACACACACACACACACACACACACACACATACACACACACACACACACACACACACACACACACACACCACACACACACACACTCACCATACACTCACACACCATACACACCACACACACACACACACACACACACACACACACACACACACACACACCATACACACCACACACACACACCATACACACACACACCATACACACCATACACACACACACACACCATACACACACACACACATCATACACACCATACACACACACACACCATACACACACACACACACTATACACACACACCATACGCACACACACACACCATACACACCATACACACACACACACACCATACACACACACACATACACACACACACACCATACACACCATACTCACCATACACACACACACACACACACACACACCATACACACACACCATACACACCACACACACACACACACACACACACCATACACACACACCCAACACACACACACCATACACACACACACTCCATATACACACACACACCATACACACACACACACCATACACACACACCATACACACACACACACACCATACACACACACACACCATACACACACACCATACACACACACACACACCATACACACACACACACCATACACACACACACACCATACACACACACACACCATACACACACACCATACACACCATACACACACACACACACCATACACACACACACACCATACACACACACCATACACACACACACACACCATACACACACACACACCATACACACACACACACCATACACACACACACACCATACACACACACACACCATACACACACACCATACACACCATACACACACACCATACACACCATACACACACACACACACCATACACACACACACACACACACCATACACACACACACACCATACACACACACACACACCATACACACACACAACATCCACGCACACACACACACCATTCAAACACACACACACACACCATACACACACACACACACCATACACACCATACACACACACCATACACTCACACACACACACACACCATACACACACACACACACACACACACACACACACCATACACACACACACCATACACTCACACACCATACACACACACACACACACCATACACACACACACCATACACACCATACACACACACACACCATACACACACACACACCATACACACACACACACCATACACACACACACACCATACACACCATACACACACACACACCATACACTCACACACACACACACACCATACACTCACACACACACACACACACACCATACACACACACACACACACACCATACACACACACACACACACCATACACACACACACACACACACACACACACACACACACCATACACACCACACACACACACCATACACACACACACACCATACACACCATACACACACACACACCATACACACACACACACCATACACACCATACACACACACATACACACCACACACCATACACACACACACCATACACACACACACATCATACACACCATACACACACACACACACACCATACACACCATACACACACACACACACACACACACACCATACACACACACACACATACACACACACACACACCATACACACCGTACTCACCATACACACACACACACACCATACATACACACACACACACACCATACACACCATACACACACACCATACACACACACACATCATACACACCATACACACCATACACACACATACACCATACACACCATACATACCATACACACACACACACCATACACACACACACACACCATACACACACACACACCATACACACACACACACCATACACACACCATACACACCATACACACACCATACACACCATACACACACACACACATACACACACACACACCATACACACACACACACACCATACACACACACACCATACACACACACGTACCATACACACCATACACACACACACACCATACACACCATACACACACACACCATATACACACACACACACACACCATACACACCACACACCATACACACACACACCATACACACACACACATCATACACACCATACACACCATACACACACACACACACCATACATACCATACACACACACACACACACACACACCATACACACACACACACCATACACACACACCATACACACCACACACACACACACACACACACACCATACACACACACCCAACACACACACACCATACACACACACACTCCATATACACACACACACCATACACACACACACACCATACACACACACCATACACACACACACACACCATACACACACACACCATACACACACACCATACACACACACACACACCATACACACACACACACCATACACACACACACACCATACACACACACACACCATACACACACACCATACACACCATACACACACACACACACCATACACACACACACACCATACACACACACCATACACACACACACACACCATACACACACACACACCATACACACACACACACACACACCATACACACACACACACCATACACACACACACACAATACACACACACCATACACACCATACACACACACACACACCATACACACACACCATACACACCATACACACACACACACACCATACACACACACACACACACACACACACACACACACACCATACACACACACACACCATACACACACACACACACACCATACACACACACAACATCCACGCACACACACACACCATTCAAACACACACACACACACCATACACACACACACACACCATACACACCATACACACACACCATACACTCACACACACACACACACCATACACACACACACACACACACACACACACACCATACACACACACACCATACACTCACACACCATACACACACACACACACACCATACACACACACACCATACACACCATACACACACACACACCATACACACACACACACCATACACACACACACACCATACACACACACACACCATACACACCATACACACACACACACCATACACTCACACACACACACACACCATACACTCACACACACACACACACACACCATACACACACACACACACACACCATACACACACACACACACACCATACACACACACGTACCATACACACACACACACCATACACACCATACACACACACACCATATACACACACACACACCATACACACCACACACCATACACACACACACCATACACACACACACATCATACACACCATACACACCATACACACACACACACACCATACATACCATACACACACACACACACACACACACACACCATACACACACACACCATACACACCATACACACACACACACACCATACACACACACACACCATACACACACACACACCATACACACCATACACACACACACACCATACACTCACACACACACACACACACACCATACACACACACACACACACACACACACACACACACACACACACCATACACACACACACACACACACACACACACACACCACACACACACACACTCACCATACACTCACACACCATACACACCACACACACACACACACACACACACACACACACACACACACACACACACACACACACACACCATACACACCACACACACACACCATACACACACACACCATACACACCATACACACACACACACACCATACACACACACACACATCATACACACCATACACACACACACACCATACACACACACACACACTATACACACACACCATACGCACACACACACACCATACACACCATACACACACACACACACCATACACACACACACATACACACACACACACACACCATACACACCATACTCACCATACACACACACACACACACACACCATACACACACACACACCATACACACACACCATACACACCACACACACACACACACACACACACCATACACACACACCCAACACACACACACCATACACACACACACTCCATATACACACACACACCATACACACACACACACCATACACACACACCATACACACACACACACACCATACACACACACACACCATACACACACACCATACACACACACACACACCATACACACACACACACCATACACACACACACACCATACACACACACACAC
Organism: Thymallus thymallus; assembly: GCA_023634145.1. Classification (NCBI taxonomy): domain Eukaryota; kingdom Metazoa; phylum Chordata; class Actinopteri; order Salmoniformes; family Salmonidae; genus Thymallus; species Thymallus thymallus. The sequence goes on along the minus strand of CM042398.1, from coordinate 447,767 downwards.
CATACACACACACCATACACACCATACACACACACACACACCATACACACACACACACCATACACACACACCATACACACACACACACACCATACACACACACACACCATACACACACACACACCATACACACACACACACCATACACACACACCATACACACCATACACACACACCATACACACCATACACACACACACACACCATACACACACACCATACACACCATACACACACACACACACCATACACACACACACACACACACCATACACACACACACACCATACACACACACACACACCATACACACACACAACATCCACGCACACACACACACCATTCAAACACACACACACACACCATACACACACACACACACCATACACACCATACACACACACCATACACTCACACACACACACACACCATACACACACACACACACACACACACACACCATACACACACACACCATACACTCACACACCATACACACACACACACACACCATACACACACACACCATACACACCATACACACACACACACCATACACACACACACACCATACACACACACACACCATACACACACACACACCATACACACCATACACACACACACACCATACACTCACACACACACACACACCATACACTCACACACACACACACACACACCATACACACACACACACACACACCATACACACACACACACACACCATACACACACACACACACACACACACACACACACACACACACACACCATACACACCACACACACACACCATACACACACACACACCATACACACCATACACACACACACACCATACACACACACACACCATACACACCATACACACACACATACACACCACACACCATACACACACACACCATACACACACACACATCATACACACCATACACACACACACACACCATACACACCATACACACACACACACACACACACACACCATACACACACACACACATACACACACACACACACCATACACACCATACTCACCATACACACACACACACCATACATACACACACACACACACCATACACACCATACACACACACCATACACACACACACATCATACACACCATACACACCATACACACACATACACCATACACACCATACATACCATACACACACACACACCATACACACACACACACACCATACACACACACACACCATACACACACACACACCATACACACACCATAAACACCATACACACACCATACACACCATACACACACACACACATACACACACACACACCATACACACACACACACACCATACACACACACACCATACACACACACGTACCATACACACCATACACACACACACACCATACACACCATACACACACACACCATATACACACACACACACCATACACACCACACACCATACACACACACACCATACACACACACACATCATACACACCATACACACCATACACACACACACACACCATACATACCATACACACACACACACCATACACACACACACACCATACACACACACCATACACACCACACACACACACACACACACACACACCATACACACACACCCAACACACACACACCATACACACACACACTCCATATACACACACACACCATACACACACACACACCATACACACACACCATACACACACACACACACCATACACACACACACCATACACACACACCATACACACACACACACACCATACACACACACACACCATACACACACACACACCATACACACACACACACCATACACACACACCATACACACCATACACACACACACACACCATACACACACACACACCATACACACACACCATACACACACACACACACCATACACACACACACACCATACACACACACACACCATACACACACACACACCATACACACACACACACCATACACACACACCATACACACCATACACACACACACACACCATACACACACACCATACACACCATACACACACACACACACACACACACACACACACACACACACACACACACACACCATACACACACACACACCATACACACACACACACACCATACACACACACAACATCCACGCACACACACACACCATTCAAACACACACACACACACCATACACACACACACACACCATACACACCATACACACACACCATACACTCACACACACACACACACCATACACACACACACACACACACACACACACACACACACACACCATACACACACACACCATACACTCACACACCATACACACACACACACACACCATACACACACACACCATACACACCATACACACACACACACCATACACACACACACACCATACACACACACACACCATACACACACACACACCATACACACCATACACACACACACCATACACTCACACACACACACACACCATACACTCACACACACACACACACACACCATACACACACACACACACACACCATACACACACACACACACACCATACACACACACACACACACACACACACACACACACACCATACACACCACACACACACACCATACACACACACACACACCATACACACCATACACACACACACACCATACACACACACACACCATACACACCATACACACACACATACACACCACACACCATACACACACACACCATACACACACACACATCATAC
>CM042398.1:325000-440000 GCA_023634145.1 Thymallus thymallus | reverse complement strand
GAGCCTCGTGACAGACACGGCCGTGTTGCAGCCTCCGCTGCTATCGCCGTGGCGATGGGCTCTACTGTCGCCGCCCATGAACTGGACCTCAACACAGAGGTACACACACAGACATACAGTGGGGAGAACAAGTATTTGATACACTGCCGATTTTGCAGGTTTTCCCACTTACAAAGCATGTAGAAGTCTGTCATTTTTATCATAGGTACTCTTCAACTGTGAGTGACGGAATCTAAAACAAAAATCCAGAAAATCACATTGTATGATTTTTAAGTAATTAATTTGCATTTTATTGCATGACATAAGTATTTGATACATCAGAAAAGCAGAACTTAATATTTGGTACAGAAACCTTTGTTTGCAATTACAGAGATCATACGTTTCCTGTAGTTCTTGACCAGGTTTGCACACACTGCAGCAGGGATTTTGGCCCACTCCTCCATACAGACCTCCAGATCCTTCAGGTTTCGGGGCTGTCGCTGGGCAATACGGACTTTCAGCTCCCTCCAAAGATTTTCTATTGGGTTCAGGTCTGGAGACTGGCTAGGCCACTCCAGGACCTTGAGATGCTTTTTACGGAGCCACTCCTTAGTTGCCCCGGCTGTGTGTTTCAGGTCGTTGTCATGCTGGAAGACCCAGCCACGACCCATCTTCAATGCTCTTACTGAGGGAAGGAGCTTGTTGGCCAAGATCTCGCGATACATGGCCACATCCATCCTCCCCTCAATACGGTGCAGTCGTCCTGTCTCCTTTGCAGAAAAGCATCCCCAAAGAATGATGTTTCCACCTCCATGCTTCACGGTTGGGATGGTTTTCTTGGGGTTGTACTCATCCTTCTTCTTCCTCCAAACACGGCAGGTGGAGTTTAGACCAAAAAGCTCTATTTTTGTCTCATCAGACCACATGACCTTCTCCCATTCCTCCTCTGGATCATCCAGATGGTCATTGGCAAACTTCAGACGGGCCTGGACATGCGCTGGCCTGAGCAGGGGGACCTTGCGTGCGCTGCAGGATTTTAATCCATGACGGCGTAGTGTGTTACTAATGGTTTTCTTTGAGACTGTGGTCCCAGCTCTCTTCAGGTCATTGACCAGGTCCTGCCGTGTAGTTCTGGGCTGATCCCTCACCTTCTTCATGATCATTGATGCCCCACGAGGTGAGATCTTGCATGGTGCCCCAGACCGAGGGAGATTGACCGTCATCTTGAACTTCTTCCATTTTCTAATAATTGCGCCAACAGTTGTTGCCTTCTCACCAAGCTGCTTGCCTATTGTCCTGTAGCCCATCCCAGCCTTGTGCAGGTCTACAATTTTATCCCTGATGTTCTTACACAGCTCTCTGGTCTTGGCCATTGTGGAGAGGTTGGAGTCTGTTTGATTGAGTGTGTGGACAGGTGTCTTTTATACAGGTAACGAGTTCAAACAGGTGCAGTTAATACAGGTAATGAGTGGAGAACAGGAGGGCTTCTTAAAGAAAAACTAACAGGTCTGTGAGAGCTGGAATTCTTACTGGTTGGTAGGTGATCAAATACTTATGTCATGCAATAAAATGCAAATAAATTATTTAAAAATCATACAATGTGATTTTCTGGATGTTTGTTTTAGATTCCGTCACTCACAGTTGAAGTGTACCTATGATAAAAATTACAGACCTCTATATGCTTTGTAAGTAGGAAAACCTGCAAAATCGGCAGTGTATCAAATACTTGTTCTCCCCACTGTACATGCTACATGCATACTTGCGTAAGTTCACTCTCTAATGTTCTCTGATGTTGGGTGTGTCAGGCTGTGGTGGGGTACGGTGAAGACAGCAGTAGTCTACATCTACAGGACAGCCATTATAACATGGAGGAGTTCTCCAGGAAGTACTATAGACAGGCTCAGAGATACAGTGACCAGCAGAAGACCAAGAAGGGGAAGGACAGCAGAGACCCAGCTGACATGGTTCAATATTCTAAGGTGACAACATGCTGAGTTACACATCCCCTGAGACACACTGCACTATACTACAGACAACATGGACAGATATTACACATCCCTGAGACACACTGCACTATACTACAGACAACATGGACAGATATTACACATCCCTGAGACACACTGCACTATACTACAGACAACATGGACAGATATTACACATCCCCTGAGACACACTGCACTATACTACAGACAACATGGACAGATATTACACATCCCTGAGACACACTGCACTATACTACAGACAACATGGACAGATATTACACATCCCTGAGACACACTGCACTATACTACAGACAACATGGACAGATATTACACATCCCCTGAGACACACTGCACTATACTACAGACAACATGGACAGATATTACACATCACCTGAGACACACTGCACTATACTACAGACAACATGGACAGATACGTTCTGACTGTGTATTCCTGAGTATTTGGAGTGTATTCTGTGTTCTGACTGAGTGTGTATCCTGAGTATTCATAACTGGGTATTCCTGAGTATTCAGACTGGGTGTGTATTCTGAGTATGCATCCTGAGTATTCAGGAGTGTGTAACCTGTGTGTTTGTTTCAACAGTCCCCTCTCCAGGAGTCTCTGATAGACTTCACAGACAGCAACATGAACAAGGTAGCAGCTGACATCTCCCTGGGTATGACAGAGACAACACTGTTTACATCCCAAATGGAACCCTATTCCCTACATAGTACAGTACTTTTGACCAGAGCTCAGATAGTGTACTTTATAGGGAACTGGGTACCATTTGGGAGTCAACCAATGGCTTCTAATCAAATATACTGAACTAAAATATAAACCCAACATGCAACAGTTTCTAAGGTTTGACTGAGCTACAGTTCATGAGGAAATCATTCAATTGAAATATATTCCTTAGGCCCTAATCTATGGATTTCACATGACTGGGAATACAGATCTGCATCTGTTGGTCACAGACACCTTTAAAAAAAGGTAGGGGCGTGGATCAGAAAACTAGTCAGTATCTGGTGTGACCACCATTTTCCTCATGCAGCTCCTTCAAGTTTCAGGCTGTTGAACATGGCCTGTGGAATGTTTTCTCACTCCTCTTCAAAGGCTGTGCGAAGTTGCTGGATATTGGCAGCATCTGGAACACGCTGTCGTACACTGGGTGGCATATCTGGTGAGTATGCAGGCCATGGAAGAACTGGGACATTTTTAGTTTCCAGGAATTGTGTACAGATCCTTGCGACATGGAGCCGTGCATTATCATGCTGAAACATGAGGTGATGGCGGAGAATGAATGGCAGGACAATGGGTCTCAGGATCTCCTCACGGTATCTCTGGGATTTCAAATTGCCATCGATTAAATGTAATTGTGTTCCTTGTCCTTAGCTTATACTGTCCATACCCTAACCCCAACACTACCATGGGGCTCTCTGTTCACAACGGTGACATCAGCAAACCTCGCCCACAAAACGCCCATTACAGTTGAAACCCGGGTTTCATCCGTGAAGGGCACACTTCTCCAGCATGCCAGTGGCCATCGAAGGTGAGCTACGACACCGAACTGCAGTCAGGTCAAAATCCTGGTGAGGGGGATGACGAGAGCGGCGCCATGTGAAGACGTACTTTTCTGAGCTCCTTGCCAGAACAATTAATTATTTGATTAGTTTGTTCCAAAACATATGGGCAGATTGTAATTATGATCACAAATACCACTCTACAACCTGAGACTCCATTGTAATGCTTACTGTCACATTTTTGTCCTTTTTTTTGAGTATTCAGGCACCAACCATGAGAATCAGTCTAGGGCTAATGCTAACAGACCAACTGGACAAGAAGCTGTCCTACTGGCTTTAACTGAAATGAAGCTGGAATGAATTGATAAAATGGACGAAAAGGCAGAGATGCAGTCGGCAGAGCTACGAAACCAGGTTAGCCAGCTGAGAGAAGAGCTGAAAACTGCCACTGAACAGGCTAGATCCAACCATGAGGCACTGGACATCCGCATGACCAGCCTGGAGACCGCGGCTAACGGCTACTCTGACTCGATCACCACACTGGACATCCGCATGACCAGCCTGGAGACCGCGGCTAACGGCTACTCTGACTCGATCACCACACTGGACATCCGCATGACCAGCCTGGAGACCGCGGCTAACGGCTACTCTGACTCGATCACCACACTTGACATCCGCATGACCAGCCTGGAGACCGCGGCTAACGGCTACTCTGACTCGATCACCACACTGGAAAGGAATGCTCTCCAAATGAAAAAGGAAATGAAGGAACTTAAAGAGATAAACAAATATTTGGAGGCTAGATCCCGTCGTTGGAGAGAGACGAGAGGATGGCAAGCGGCCTACAGAGTTCAACGCAGAGATGCTACAACAGGCACTCGGCCTGGACATACCCCTGCGGCTAGACCGCGCACATCGCCCTCTCCGAGAGAGACCGGGGATGACCAGCCACCACGAGCATGATACGATGCCACTACTACCAAGAGAAACAAGCAATCCTCCGCAAAGCAGCCGAGGTCAAACAAGTGATATCCACACTTTGAGACCAGATCCGACTTTACCCTGACTACACTCAGGCGGTTACCAAGCAGAGAGCTTCCTCCAGGGAGGTGAAGGCCGTGCTCCGGGACTGTGTGTGAGGGAACCCGTTATGGCCTGTGGTACCCTGCGGATTTCAGGATAACGACCCCAGAAGGTGTTCGGAAAAGCTTCTCAGAACCAGCGCTAGCTAAGGATTTCATTCTGAAGAATTTGAAGTGAGGATCAAACACAACAGTAGTTTGGTTCTCTCTTTCCAACTTTGGGTGAAATTCTAGGCTAACAAACCAAGCTAGGAAGCAACGGGCTATTCGGTTAGCTGGAGGCTAGTTATGCTAGCCATGCAGCTGAACCGGGCCATCCAGCTGCATGGACGTTACTTTTGTTGATCTGTTAACGGACTGGTTACCTGTGCGGCAAGGGAGTGTAACTCCACCTGCAGAAGATGGGTAACTAGCTATAACATTTTGTGAATTTTCCAGTAATAAGAATTTTGGATTATGATGGCACATGTTATTGCCAGATTAGCTAGTTAGCTAACATTTACGTTACAGATCGGACCTCTTTAGCTAACGTTAGCTGACATCACTTGTTCTCAATCTCAGCTAATTCTGACTCGAGCGCATCAGCGATATTCATTATGCTCAAACCAAAAGTCAAATAATACCTTAGTAATCTTGTATATCTAAGGATTTCACTATTTTGTTTAGTATACTTATACATTTTTTTTTACCTTTATTTTACTTGGCAAGTCAGTTAAGAACAAATTCTTATTTAGAATGACGGTCTAGGAACAGGTCTAGGAACAGGAACTGCCTTGTTCAGGTGCAGAACGAGAGATTTATTTTACCTTATCAGTTCAGGAATTCGATCCAGCAACCTTTCGGTTACAGATCCAACACTCTAACCACTCGGCTACCTGCCGCCCCATAATTTACCTCAAAGGGTTGCCCTGTTTTGGTTTCATGCTTGTTTTCTGCTTCTGTTTGAGCTAACCTGGTAGCTAACCAATGTCGTCAATCCATTGTACAAACGCAACACAGCCATAGCTGTTATCCATACATCTAAGCTGTCATTGTAGATCGTGGGATCGCTACCCTCATTGGTTTAGTTCCAGTTCGTAATTCCCCTCTGTTATTATGTAGCTCAGTGTAGCCCATAGCCATGATGTCATACCAACTAAGTCCACTAGATATGATTATTGACCTGCATAGCCTTGCTATCTTAGCAATAAGAGGGGACTATTGTGTATTGCGGTACGTTACAGTATGCACAACAACCTGTTCATTATTATTATATATATATATATACAGTGGGGAGAACAAGTATTTGATACACTGCCGATTTTGCAGGTTTTCCTACTTACAAAGCATGTAGAGGTCTGTATTTTTTATCATAGGTACACTTCAACTGTGAGAGACGGAATCTAAAACAAAAATTCAGAAAATCACATTGTATGATTTTTAAATAATTAATTTGTATTTTATTGCATGACATAAGTATTTGATCACCTACCAACCAGTAAGAATTCCGGCTCTCACAGACCTGTTAGTTTTTCTTTAAGAAGCCCTCCTGTTCTCCACTCATTACCTGTATTAACTGCACCTGTTTGAACTCGTTACCTGTATAAAAGACACCTGTCCACACACTCAATCAAACAGACTCCAACCTCTCCACAATGGCCAAGACCAGAGAGCTGTTTAAGGACATCAGGGATAAAATTGTAGACCTGCACAAGGCTGGGATGGGCTACAGGACAATAGGCAAGTAGCTTGGTGAGAAGGCAACAACTGTTGGCGCAATTATTAGAAAATGGAAGAAGTTCAAGATGACGGTCAATCTCCCTCGGTCTGGGGCACCATGCAAGATCTCACCTCGTGGGGCATCAATGATCATGAGGAAGGTGAGGGATCAGCACAGAACTACACGGCAGGACCTGGTCAATGACCTGAAGAGAGCTGGGACCACAGTCTCAAAGAAAACCATTAGTAACACACTACGCCGTCATGGATTAAAATCCTGCAGCGCACGCAAGGTCCCCCTGCTCAAGCCAGCGCATGTCCAGGCCCGTCTAAAGTTTGCCAATGACCATCTGGATGATCCAGAGGAGGAATGGGAGAAGGTCATGTGGTTTGATGAGACAAAAATAGAGCTTTTTGGTCTAAACTCCACTCGCCGTGTTTGGAGGAAGAAGAAGGATGAGTACAACCCCAAGAACACCATCCCAACCGTGAAGCATGGAGGTGGAAACATCATTCTTTGGGGATGCTTTTCTGCAAAGGGGACAGGACGACTGCACCGTATTGAGGGGAGGATGGATGGGGCCACGTATCGCGAGATCTTGGCCAACAACCTCCTTCCCTCAGTAAGAGCATTGAAGATGGTCGTGGCTGGGTCTTCCAGCATGACAACGACCCGAAACACACAGCCAGGGCAACTAAGGAGTGGCTCCGTAAGAAGCATCTCAAGGTCCTGGAGTGGCCTAGCCAGTCTCCAGACCTGAACCCAATAGAAAATCTTTGGAGGGAGCTGAAAGTCCGTATTGCCCAGCGACAGCCCCGAAACCTGAAGGATCTGTATGGAGGAGTGGGCCAAAATCCCTGCTGCAGTGTGTGCAAACCTGGTCAAGAACTACAGGAAACGTATGATCTCTGTAATTGCAAACAAAGGTTTCTGTACCAAATATTAAGTTCTGCTTTTCTGATGTATCAAATACTTATGTCATGCAATAAAATGCAAATTAATTACTTAAAAATCATACAATGTGATTTTCTCTCACAGTTGAAGTGTACCTATGATAAAAATTACAGACCTCTACATGCTTTGTAAGTAGGAAAACCTGCAAAATCGGCAGTGTATCAAATACTTGTTCTCCCCACTGTAGGCGTCTCTATGGCCAGAGCCTGACAGTACCCCCACCCCCCCCCCCAAGGCGCGGACTCCCGGACGCCCCAAAAAAAACACACAAAACAAGGGGGGGTTAATAGGGAGGGAAGACTAGTCCATCGGGGGCGGCTCTGGCGAAGTGGACAGTTTTCTCACATGCCCCTTCTTTATAACCGGGCCCGGGCTGGGTACCGGTGGGGTAAACGGCTCCGGCCATGGAGCGGGGAAAACAACCGGGCCAGGACTGGGCACCGGTGGGGTAAACGGCTCCGGCCATGGAGCGGGGAAAACAACCGGGCCCGAACTGGGCACCGGTGGGGTAAACGGCTCCGGCCATGGAGCGGGGAAAACAACCGGGCCCGGACTGGGCCCCGGTGGGGCAAATGGCTCCGGCCATGGAGCGGGGAAAACAACCGGGCCCGGACTGGGCACCGGGGGGGCAAACGGCTCCGGCCATGGAGCTGGGCAATTAACCGGGCCCGGACTGGGCACCGGTGGGGTAAACGGCTCCGGCCATGGAGCGGGGAAAACAACCGGGCCAGGACTGGGCACCGGTGGGGCAAACGGCTCCGGCCATGGAGCTGGGAAAACAACCGGGCCTGGACTGGGCACCAGTGGGGCGGACTGCTCAGGCTCTGGAGCGGAGCAGACGGCTGAACCCGGACTGGGTACCGGTGGAGCGGACTGCTCTGGCACTGGGGCGGAGCAGACGGATGGACCCGGATTGGGTACCGGTGGAGCGGACTGCTCTGGCACTGAGGCGGAGCAGACGGCTGGACCCGGAATGGGCACCGGTGGAGCGGAATGCTCTGGCACTGGGGCGGAGCAGACGGCTGAACCCGGAATGGGCACCGGTGGAGCGGACTGCTCTATATCTGGAGCGGAGCAGATGGCTGAACCCAGAATGGGTACCGGTGGAGCGGACTGCTCTGGCACTGGAGCGGAGCAGACGGCTGGACCCGGATTGGGTACCGGTGGAGCGGACTGCTCTGGCACTGAGGCAGAGCAGACGGCCGAACCCGGAATGGGTACCGGTTGAGCGGACTGCTCTGGCACTGAGGCGGAGCAGACGACCGAACACGGAATGGGTACCGGTGGAGCGGACTGCTCTGGCACTGAGGCGGAGCAGACGACCGAACACGGAATGGGTACCGGTGGAGCGGACTGCTCTGGCACTGGGGCGGAGCAGACGGCCGAACCCGGAATGGGTACCGGTGGAGCGGACTGCTCTGGCACTGGAGCGGAGCAGACGGCTGGACCCGGATTGGGCACCGGTGGAGCGGACTGCTCTGACTCTGGAGCGGAGCAGACGGCTGAACCCGGAATGGACTCCGGTGGAGGTTCAGGGCTGCTGACCTTCGCTGGAGGTTCAGGGCGGCGGACCTTCGCTGGAGGTTCCGGGCGGCGGACCTTCGCTGGAGGTTCCGGGCTGCTGACCTTCGCTGGAGGTTCAGGGCTGCGGACCTTCGCTGGAGGTTCAGGGCTGCGGACCTTCGCTGGAGGTTCAGGGCGGTGGACCTTCGCTGGAGGTTCCGGGCTGCTGACCTTCGCTGGAGGTTCAGGGCGGCGGACCTTCGCTGGAGGTTCAGGGCGGCGGACCTTCGCAGGAGGTTCAGGGCGGCGGACCTTCGCTGGAGGTTCCGGGCTGCGGACCTTCGCTGGAGGTTCCGGGCTGCTGACCTTCGCTGGAGGTTCAGGGCGGCTGACCTTGGGGTGAATTCACCTTGGGGTTGCTCTCCGTCTCGCGCCCCGTCTATTACGCGGCACTCTCTCTTTCTCCCTCTCTCCCCAGTTACGCTGCTTGGTCTCGCAGTGGTGGGTCGTTCTGTCACGATCGGGTGCAGAGACAGACCAAGACGCAGCGAAGGGATAGTAGTTCGACATTATTTCAATTATACTATGTATATATTCAATACTATGTATACTGAAACACGACAAATGACGAACTAAACAACACAGAAACAGAAACTACAGACAACGTCACGTTCACCGAAAACAAACACGAATGAACGGACGTAACAAACGCACACTTAACTTTCACCGTGACGGCGACATCATACGACAACGACCCACACCAGAGTGAAGGACAGACTTAACATATATATGATCCCTAATTAGAGACAATGCGGTGCAGCTGCCTCTAATTAGGGATCCAACCCAAAACCCACACAGAAACAGAAAAGGAAGACACTGTCAGACTCTGACCATAACTATATAGAGAAGCAAATAGGCTTCTCTATGGGCAGAGCCTGACAGGTGGACATTCCGGCAGTCAGCATTCCAATTGCACGCTCGCTCAACTTGAGACATCTGTGGCATTGAGTTGTGTGACAAAACTGCACATTTTAGAGTGGCCTTTTATTGTCCCCAGCACAAGGTGCACCTGTGTAATGATCATGCTGTTTAATCAGCTTCTTGATATGCCACACCTGTCAGGTGGTTTGATTATCTTGGTAAAGGAGAAATGCTCACTAACAGGGATGGAAACACATTAGTGCACAAAATTATAGAGAAATAAGCTTTTTGTGCGAATGGAACATTTCTGGGATCTTTAATTTCAGCTCATGAAACATGAACCAACACTTTAAATGTTGCGTTTGAATCTTTGTTGAGTATAGTAGTATTTTATTTCTCATGTAATGTAACTATGTCTGCTTGTTTCTGCAGCCCTTTAACCTTTAACCTGTCTCACCTTCTCTCTGCAGCTGTGATGAAGTTCATGGGGGACTACCCTCTGAAGGGACAGACAGAACAGGACCTGGTCTCTACTATCCTAAAGGTACTCACACACTCACATGCACCCCAACTTATATCTTCTACTTAAAATAAATATGTCTGTATGTGTGTGTCCTGTAGCTGAGTGGGGAGTACGGTCTGATGAAAGATGAAGCCTACTGCCAGGTGATGAAACAGGTCACAGGAAACACCAGCTCCAAAACGTAAGACCTGAACCCTAATCCTTACCTCTAACCCTAATCCTAACATTGACCTCTAACCCCTGACCTCTAACCCTTGACCTCTAACCTCCAGAGACAGTTGTCAGCGAGACTGGAGGCTACTCTACATCCTGACTGTTATAGGGTTAGGGCCAGGGTATATCTGACCTCTAACCCCTGACCTCTAACCCTTGACCTCTAACCTCCAGAGACAGTTGTCAGAGAGGCTGGAGGCTACTCTACATCCTGACTGTTATAGTGTTAGGGCCAGGGTATATCTGACCTCTAACCCCTGACTTCTAACCCTTGACCTCTAACCTCCAGAGACAGTTGTCAGAGAGGCTGGAGGCTACTCTACATCCTGACTGTTATAGGGTTAGGGCCAGGGTATATCTGACCTCTAACCCCTGACTTCTAACCCTTGACCTCTAACCTCCAGAGACAGTTGTCAGAGAGGCTGGAGGCTACTCTACATCCTGACTGTTATAGGGTTAGGGCCAGGGTATATCTGACCTCTAACCCCTGACCTCTAACCCTTGACCTCTAACCTCCAGAGACAGTTGTCAGAGAGGCTGGAGGCTACTCTACATCCTGACTGTTATAGGGTTAGGGCCAGGGTATATCTGACCTCTAACCCCTGACTTCTAACCCTTGACCTCTAACCTCCAGAGACAGTTGTCAGAGAGGCTGGAGGCTACTCTACATCCTGACTGTTATAGGGTTAGGGCCAGGGTATATCTGACCTCTAACCCCTGACTTCTAACCCTTGACCTCTAACCTCCAGAGACAGTTGTCAGAGAGGCTGGAGGCTACTCTACATCCTGACTGTTATAGGGTTAGGGCCAGGGTATATCTGACCTCTAACCCCTGACTTCTAACCCTTGACCTCTAACCTCCAGAGACAGTTGTCAGAGAGGCTGGAGGCTACTCTACATCCTGACTGCGTTCCATCGCTGTTCTGAGGTCCTGAAGCCCTTCCTTTTAAAGTTCCTACTGGACGCCTTCTCTAGTCCTGGAGTACACTACCAAGGTACCCTAACTATAACTTTAACCCTACCTACCAGTCTGTCTGTCTGTTATACCTGTCTATCTATGTATCAGTAATGTGAATGCTGATTGGTAGTTGCTGCCGCTAGCTGCCAGTGATCTGCATGGTGATGTAGATTGGTGTGTAGATTTTTCGGTGGTGGCACAGGTCTACTGATTTGTCCTAAGTGGAGATGTTCTCCCTCTCTCATCAGTCCAGCTCCTCATTTGAATTCCATGCTGTCACTGTTACTAGTCCACTCTAACTTAAGATAGATAGATAGATAGATAGATAGATAGATAGATAGATAGATAGATAGATAGATAGATAGATAGATAGATAGATAGATAGATAGATAGATAGATAGATAGATAGATAGATAGATAGATAGATAGATAGATAGATAGATAGATAGATAGATAGATAGATAGATAGATAGATAGATAGATAGATAGATAGATAGATAGATAGATAGATACTTTATTGATCCCCGAGGGGGAAATTTATTTGTCAAGCAGCTACAACAAAACACATGGCAGGTGCAAAATGCCAGAACGAAAATACACAAAAGACAGATACATGATACATAGAGCGGCAGTATGAAAAAGTATAGAAATACAAGAAGTCTGCAGTGCAAAAAAGCTATAAAAAGACATTGCATAGTATGAGTGGTTGGCTGAATATGTACACTATACATTGGTGGATGTTGGATGGTTAACTATACTATACAGGTCGATGGCAGAGAAATACTTCAGTAGCTAAAAATGCGTATGATATGAGCGAGGGTAATAATAGTTTACTTAATAGACAGACTGGCTAAATGAACAGGTAAGTTAATATTTTGCATGGTTAAAATAACTGTACAGGTAAATGACAGGAAGATATACTTTAATAGCTAAATGTGTGTATGATATAATTTGGGGTAATAATAGTAATTCCCTTAAAATACAGTCCTTAGTGCGCAGGGTTTAATTACAGACAACTGCACGTATTGCATATTCGATGTACTAAAAGCAATGAAAAAAGATACAACTGACAGGATACTAATATGCATTCCTGAGTGAATGACTACGTAAGTTAAGTCCAAGAATTACTTGCAATATTGCACGTGATATGATATAACAACTGTACATGAATATGTATATACAGACCTGAATGAATAAATAAGTCCTGACTGAATGAGTGATTACAGACCAGAGTTACTCACGGATGGATGCATAATTGTTAAACTAGGTCCTAGCACCCCAACAGTTCCAGGTCTATGTTGCCGTCGGCACGGCACCCCGGTGAGGCATTATATAGTCTAATAGCCGCTGGCAGGAAGGACCTCCTGTAACGCTCTCTGGCACACCGTGGTGGGATCAGTCTGTGACTGAAGGTGCTCCTCTGCGCCATAACCATGGCATGCAGAGGGTGGGTGACGTTGTCCATGATGGCCAGCAGTTTGGCCAGGATCCATCTCTCCGCCACCTCCTCTAGAGTGTCAAGGCTCATCCCCAGGACAGAGCAAGCCTTCCTGATCAGCTTATTTACCCGAGAAGCATCATCGGCTTTTATGTTGACACCCCAGCACACCACTGCAAAAAAGATGGCACTGGCCACCACAGACTGGTAGAAGGTATGCAGTAGTTTATTGCACACGTTGAAGGACCTGAGCCTCCTCAGAAAGTAGAGTCGGCCACGGTGTTACCAGCCCATTCCAGCCTGTTGTCCATATGGACTCCCAGGAACTTGTATGACCCAACCATTTCCACATCCATCCCCTGTATAGGGACTGCAGTCAGTTGTGCCTTGGTTCTCCTGAAGTCCACCACCATCTTCTTTGTTTTGCTGATGTTGAGCTGAAGGTGGTTCTGCTCACACCACAACACAAAGTCACTGATTGTGCTCCTGTACTCCTCCTCCTGCCCATCCTTGATGCACCCTACAATAGCAGAGTCATCCGAGAACTTCTGTAGGTGGCATGTTTCAGAGTTATATCTGAAGTCTGAGGTGTAGAGGGTGAACAGGAAGGGGGACAGGACCGGCCCCTGTGGGGCCCCTGTGTTGCTCACTGCCCGTTTCTGACACGCAGCACATTGCTGTCATCTATCTAGTCTACCAAGATGGCGTAACAGTGCAGACGTGTATTTTGTTTTGTCCCGTCTCGTCTCGTGTAAATAGTTTGTAATTTGTCTTTTCATACATTTTTATTTGTTCCCGATTTACCCCTCCTGCAAGCCACCTACCCAACGTGAAACGGGTCAAATATCGGGTCAAATATCCGTGTTTTTCCACTATTTAACCGAACCGCAGTCAAAAGTTAGCCTGTTAGCTAGCTTGCTAACCTTCCATCGTTAACCACTGCTAGTGGTCTTCACCTCCACTCTGGCTGTTGAGCCAGCCTTCAGTTCGGACAATATTGGCCAGTCTGCCCAGCGCGCTACCAACCCAGCGCTTACCGGACTGCGTTCCCTTCCACTTTACCGGATTTCCACTGAAAGTACCGGACCACCACACCGGATCATCACAGCTAGCTAGCTGCATTCGACTGACCGACGTTTATAGCTAAGCTCCATTGTGTACATGCTTCCAATGCTAGCGTGAGCTAGGCTCATCTCCCGGACAGCCGACGTGTGCTAGCTACTCTCCCGGGCTCCAGTACCTTTATCAACCTACCTGGACCTTTCTACTGTCGACACGGAGCCCCACCGAGCCACCGTGACTGGTCTGCCGACGTAATTGTCCGACGTGGTCTCAACAGGGTTCTCCTCTGCGACGCCGCCGAAGATTCATCTGCTAGCTCCGGCCTGCTAGCCCAGCCAGCTAGCCCAGCCAGCTAGCACTCTGAACGCCGTGCCATTGAATTGATTCCCCGGCTCACCACTTTGCTTTTTCATCGGATCCCACGCTTGTTCAGCTCCACAGCTGATGCCTGCAGGACTGTTTGGTTTTATGGTATTTATTTATGTTTAACTACCAGGCCTCAGGTCCTGTGTGTAGTACATCACTTTTTTTCTAACTGACCCTCTTTGTCCATTCATCGCCTTTACCCGTCGTTGTCTTAGCCCTCTTAATTAACTGTCATTTTATTTATTTTATGTTCTGCCCCTTTCTTATTTCAATATGCCTTGTCTGTTGTTGTTTAGGTTAGCTATTATTGTTTTACTTCATTGCAAAGCCCCCAGTCCTGCTCAACTGGGCTCTGATAGCTTTTTTGTCCCTCCCCCCACACATGCGGAGACTTCATCTGGCTTAACTGGTGTCTCCAGAGATGCAACCTCTCTCTTTATTACCCAACGCCTAGGTTTACCTCCACTGAACTCACACCCTTCTATATCCTTGACTATAAATTATGCCCTGAATCTATTCCACCACGCCCAGAAATCTGCTCCTGTTATTCTATGTACCCAACGTACTAGACGTCCAGTTCTTAAAGTCCTTAGTCGAATACTAATTCTATTACTCCTCTGTTCCTCTGGTGATGTAGAGGTAAACCCAGGTCCTGTAGCCCCCAGTACTACACCTATTCCCCAGGCGCTCTCATTTGTTGATTTCTGTAACCGTAAAAGCCTTGGTTTCATGCATGTTAACATTAGAAGCCTCCTCCCTAAGTTTGATTTATTCACTGCATTAGCACACTCCGCCAACCCGGATGTCCTAGCTGTGTCTGAATCCTGGCTTAGGAAGGCCACCAAAAATTCGGAAATTTCCATCCCCAACTACAACATTTCCCGTCAAGATAGAACTGCCAAAGGAGGTGGAGTTGCAATCTACTGCAGAGATAACCTGCAGAGTTCTGTCATACTGTCCAGGTCTGTGCCCAAACAGTTTGAGCTTCTACTTTTAAAAATCCACCTATCCAGAAATAAATCTCTCACTGTTGCCGCCTGTTACAGACCCCCCTCAGCCCCCAGCTGTGCCCTGGACTCCATATGTGAATTGATTGCCCCCCATCTATCTTCAGAGTTTGTACTGTTAGGTGACTTAAACTGGGATATGCTTAACACCCCGGCTGTCTTTCAATCTAAGATAGATGCCCTCAATCTCACACAAATTATCAAGGAACCCACCAGGTACAACCCAAAATCCGTAAACATGGGTACCATTATTGATATCATCCTGACTAACTTGCCCTCCAAATACACCTCCTCTGTTTTCAACCAGGATCTCAGTGATCACTGCCTCATCGCCTGTGTTCGCAATGGGTCAGCGGCCAAACGACCACCCCTTATCACTGTCAAACGCTCCCTAAAACACTTTTGCGAGCAGGCCTTTCTATTCGATCTGGCCCAGGTATCCTGGAAGGATATTGACCTCATCCCGTCAGTAGAGGACGCCTGGTTGTTCTTTAAAAGTGCTTTCCTCACCATCCTAAATAAGCATGCCCCTTTTAAAAAACGTAGAACTAAGAATAGATATAGCCCTTGGTTCACCCCAGACTTGACTGCACTAGACCAACACAAAAACATCCTGTGGCGCACTGCATTAGCATCGAATAGCCCCCGCGATATGCAGCTATTCAGGGAAGTCAGGAACAAGTACACCCAGTCAGTTAGGAAAGCAAAGGCCAGCTTTTTCAAACAGAAATTTGCTTCCTGTAGTACTAACTCCAAAAAGTTCTGGGACACTGTAAAGTCCATGGAGAATAAGAGCACCTCCTCCCAGTTGCCCACTGCACTGAGGCTCGGAAACACTGTTACCACCGATAAATCCACGATTATTGAAAATTTCAATAAGCATTTTGCTACGGCTGGCCATGCTTTCCATCTGACTACCCCTACCCCGGTCAACAGCTCTGCACCCCCGGCAGCTACTTGCCCAAGCCCCCCCCGCTTCTCCTTCACCCAAATCCTGACAGCTGATGTTCTGAAAGAGCTGCTAAGTCTGGACCCCTACAAATCTGCTGGGCTAGATAATCTGGACCCTCTCTTTCTGAAATTATCAGCCAAAATTGTTGCAACACCTATCACTAGCCTGTTCAACCTCTCTTTCGTATCGTCTGAGATCCCTAGAGATTGGAAAGCTGCCGCGGTCATCCCCCTCTTCAAAGGAGGAGACACTCTAGACCCAAACTGTTATAGACCAATATCCATCCTGCCCTGCCTTTCTAAAGTTTTCGAAAGCCAAGTTAACAAACAGATAACTGACCACTTCGAATCCCACCGTACCTTCTCTGCTATGCAATCTGGTTTCCGAGCTGGTCATGGGTGCACCTCAGCTACGCTCAAGGTACTGAACGATATCATAACCGCCATCGATAAAAGACAGTACTGTGCAGCCGTTTTCATCGACCTGGCTAAGGCTTTCGACTCTGTCAATCACCGCATTCTTATTGGCAGACTCAACAGCCTTGGTTTCTCAAGTGACTGCCTTGCTTGGTTCTCTAACTACTTTGCAGACAGAGTTCAGTGTGTCAAATCGGAGGGCCTATTGTCCGATCCTCTGGCAGTCTCTATGGGGGTGCCACAGGGTTCAATTCTTGGGCCAACCCTTTTCTCTATATATATCAACGATGTTGCTCTCGCTGCTGGTGACTCTCTCATCCATCTCTACGCAGATGACACCATTCTGTATACAACTGGACCCTCTTTGGATACTGTGTTTACTAACCTTCAATCAAGCTTCAATGCCATACAACACTCCTTCCGTGGCCTACAACTGCTCTTAAACGCTAGTAAAACTAAGTGCATGCTTTTCTATCGAACAATGCCAGCACCCGCCCACCGGACTATCATCACTACTCTCGACGGATCCGAATTAGAATACGTGGACACCTACAAATACCTAGGCATCTGGTTAGACTATAAACTCAACTTCCAGACTCACATCAACCATCTCCAATCCAAAATTAAATCCAGAATTGGCTTCCTATTTCGCAACAGAGCCTCCTTCACTCATGCTGCCAAACATGCCCTTGTAAAACTGACTATCCTACCGATCCTTGATTTTGGCGATGTCATTTACAAACTAGCCTCCAACACTCTACTTAGCAAATTGGATGTAGTCTATCATAGTGCCATCCGTTTTGTCACCAAAGCCCCTTACACTACCCACCACTGCGACCTGTATGCTCTCGTTGGCTGGCCTTCACTATACATTCGTCGCCAAACCCACTGGCTCCAGGTCATCTATAAGTCTTTATTAGGTAAATCCCCGCCCTATCTCAGCTCACTGGTCACCATAGCAACACCCACCCGTAGCATGCGCTCCAGCAGGTATATCTCACTGGTCACCCCCAAAGCCAACACCTCCTTTGGCCGCCATTCCTTCCAGTTCGCTGCTGCCAATGACTGGAACGAATTGCAAAAATCATTGAAGCTAGAGGTTCCTATCTCCCTCAATACCTTTAAGCATCAGCTGTCAAAGCTGCTTATCGATCGCTGCACCTGTATATAGCCCTTCTGTAAATAGCCCACACTACTACCTCATCCCCATATTTATTTTTGTTTATTTTTCACTAATCTTGCACTCCAGTATCTCTATTTGCACATCATAATTTGCACATCCTTCATTCCTGTGTTAATGATGATAATTCTGTAATTTATTTCTACTCTATAGTCTATTTATTGTCCTACCTCCCAACCTTACTGCATTTTTGCACTACATTTTGCACTCTGTTTATAGATTTTCTATTGTGTTTTTTGACTGTTTGTTTAATGTGTAACTCTGTTGTTATTTGTCGCACTGCTTTGCTTTGTCTTGGCCAGGTCGCAGTTGCAAATGAGAACTTGTTCTCAACTGACCTACCTGGTTAAATAAAGGTGAAATAAAAATAAAAAAAATATCACCACCAGGAGCCCTTGGAGAGTTCCTCAATGAGCTTGACACCTTGATAAGCTAATTTCCTGACGATGGCTCACCGCTCTTCGTACTTGGTGACTTCAACCTCTCCACGTCTGCCTTCAATTCATTTCTTTCCAACTCTCTCTTTTCCCTCCTCTTTTGACCCTTTCCCAATCCCCTCCCACTTACAAGGCAGGCAATACTCTTGACCTCATCTTTACTAGAGGCTGTTCTCCTACTAATCTCACTGCAACCTCCAGGTCTCTGGTCACTACTTTGTTTCCTTTTCTGTCTCCCTTTCCTCCAACCCTAACCACTCGGCCCCTAACCACTCAGCTCTTACCCAGATGGTCAGTCGCAATCTTCTCTCTCCCCCTCCCTCCTCTATCTCTGCGGATGACTGCGTCAACCACTTTGAAAAGAAGGTTGACGACATTCGCTCCTTATTCACTCAGCCTATTGAGTCCACTGGTCTCACTCACACAGAACTACGCTACGCCTTGACCTCTTTCTCCCCGTTTTCCAGATTAAATCCTGTGACTAGTGAGACCTGCCCTCTCGACCCCATCCCCTCCTCCCTTCTCCAGACCATCTCTGGAGACCTTCTCCCATTCCTCACTTTCCCCATCAACTCATCTTTGACCACTGGCTGCGTCCCCTCTGACTTCAAAATGGCCCGAGTCGCACCCCTACTCAAGAAACCAACACTCGACTCCTCTGACGTCAAACTATAGACCGATATCCCTTCTTCTTCACTTGAGTGTCTCTGATCAACTTTCCTGTTATTTCTCACAGAACAACCTTCTTGACCCTAACCAGTCAGGCTTCAAGACGAGTCACTCAACCGAGACTGCTCTACTCTTTCACGGAGGCTCTCGATTGACTCTCTCCTCAGTTCTCATCCTCCTAGATCTATCCGCTGCCTTCCACACTGTGAACCATCAGATCGTCATCCTCCTCTCCACCCTCTCAGGGCTGGGCGTCTCAGGCTCTCCCCCCTCTCAGGGCTGGGCGTCTCAGGCTCTGCACCCTCTCAGGGCTGGGCGTCTCAGGCTCTCCACCCTCAGGGCTGGGTGTCTCAGGCTCTCCACCCTCTCAGGGCTGGGCGTCTCAGGCTCTCCACCCTCAGGGCTGGGTGTCTCAGGCTCTCCACCCTCTCAGGGCTGGGCGTCTCAGGCTCTGCACACTCTTGGATTGCGTCCTACCTGGCAGGCCGCTCCTACCAGGTGACGTTGAGAGGATCTGTGTCTGCACCACATACTCTCACTACTGGTAGTGAGGCTCGGTTCTTGGCCCTCTCCTCTTCTCTCAATACACCAAGTCACTCTGCTCTGTTATATCATCACATGGTCTCCTATCATTGCTATGCGAATGACACTCAGCTACTTTTCTCCTTCCCCATTCTGACACCCAGGTGGCGACAGCATCTCTGCGTGCCTTGCAGATAGCTCAGCTTAAATGTCGACCCACCATCTCAAGCTCAACCTTGACAAGACAGAGCTGCTCTTCCTCCCGGGGAAGGCCTTGCCCGCTCAAACACCTCTCACGGTTGACAACTCCACAGTGGCCAGGGATGCAAACTAGTCACCTTTTCGGTGAAATTCGCCGTTTTTAATCCAAAATAGGTGACTTATGTGATTCGTGTAGATCCGATGAGAAATGTTTTTGGGGGGGGGGTTTGGTCACTATTGTCTGTAAGCGAACGAGTGATGCGTGTTTGGACCAATTCTCAGCCAAGCGTTCACATAACAACAGAATGCAGCACGCAACTGAAGAGAGAAACTACAACCAATTTACAGCATACAGCTTTCTCTATGGAAAGAGTGCACGCTCTGGAGAGCAGAGTAGAGAGACAGTTGCCAGTTAGAGCACTGTGTCCCCTGAACGATAACGAAGAGGTAGGTGAGAAGCCTGACCACGGAGATGGGGGTGAGAAGGTGATCAAGCTACTTAACGAGCTGTAACTGAAAAACAACTGGCATTTGGAACATTTGAGGCGAGGGAGAAAGTGTGGTGGAACAAGAATTATTAGCATTGTTAAGTATCTTTCTAGCTGGATCAAAGTCTCTGTTAACTAGTTAACTAGCTAACGAACTAACTACTATCTGTGAACTAATGTTTTCCCTCTACAGTATGTGGTTCATTTTTAGAATGAGAGAATTAGGTGTAAATGAGGCGTTGCTTGTTAAACAAGTGGATTCAGGGATGAAGTGTAGCTGGAGCTGGGCCTGGCTTAACATGGATGCCACTATAGAGATGAAAGGAACAACACACACTTTCCCTCTTACTCACTTTTTCAATACGGTGGATAAAAGGGGGATACCAGGTGTACTCTCTGCATGAAAGAGGTCAATTATGCCAACAAAGGGTCTCATACTCTGCTGCTGGCACATTGTAGAACAGATGTCCACAGGTAGAAGGTGTACAGTGTAATAATGTGTAGTGAGTACAATACAGTATATTCACATATGAGATGGCTGATGCAATATGTACACAATTAGACTAAGTGCAGCGCAGTAGTAGTTTGACATATAATAAATATACTTAACAAAGAACTAAAGTAAAACAAGTAGAAACACTTCCACTTCTTCCTCCAACATAAAGACAATGAACCACACAACGGTATAGCAGCTACACAGAACTAGATCATCTAGATCTGTCAGGCTCTGACCATGGATAAATAGAGGAGCCAAAGGCTTCTGACACTAAGAAACCGTAGAATAGTGTAGAGTGCAGTTTATACATAGAGATGAGTGATGCCGATACAGATACATTATTAAAGTGTCTAGTGTTCTATTCCTTAAAGTTGCCTGTGATTTCTAATCAGTGTCTATAGGCAGCCGTGTTAGTGATGGCTGTTTAACAGTCTGATGGCCTTGAGATGGAAGCTGTTTTTTCAGTCTCTCGGTTCCAGCTTTGATGCACCTGTACTGACCTCGCCTTCTGGATGATAGCGGGGTGAACAGAACGTGGCTCGGGTGGTTGATGTCCTTGATGATCTTCTTGGCCTTCCTGTGACATCGGGTGCTGTAGGTGTCCTGGGGGGCGGGTAGTTTGCCCCCAGGGTAGTTTGCCCCCGGTAATGCGTTGGGCAGACCGTACCACCCTCTGGAGAGCTTTGTGGTTGTGGGCGGTGCAGTTGCCGTACCAGGAGGTGATGCAGCCCGACAGGATGCTCTCAATTGTGCATCTGTAGAAGTTTGTGAGGGTTTTAGGTGTTTAGCCAAATTTCTTTAGGTTCCTGAGGTTACGCCTTCTTCACCACTCTGTCTGTGTGGGTGGACCATTTCAGTTTGTCAGTGATGTGTACGCCGAGGAACTTGAAGCTTTCACCTTCTCTACTGCGGTCCAATCAATGAGGAACGGGAGGGGCGTCCTCTGCTGTTTCCTGAAGTCCACGATCATCTCCTTCATTTTGCTGACGTTGAGTGAGAGGTTGTTTTCCTGGCACCAGACTCCCAGAGCCCTCACCTCCTCCCTGTAGGCTGTCTCATCATTGTTGGTAATCAAGCCTACTACTGTTGTGTCGTCTGTAAACTTGATGATTGAGTTGGAGGCGTGCTTGGCCACGCAGTCATGTGTGAACAGGGAGTACAGGAGGGGGCTGATCACACACCCTTGTGGGGCCCCAGTGTTGAGGATCAGCGAAGTGAAGGTGATGTTTCCTACCTTCACCACCTGGGGGGCGACCCATCAGGAAGTCCAGGACACAGTTTCACAGGGCAGGGTTCAGACCCAGGGCCTCGAGCTTAATGATGAGCTTGGAGGGTACTATGGTGTTGAATGCTGAGCTGTAGTCAATGAACAGCATTCTTACATAGGAGGTATTCCTCTTGTCCAGATGGGACAAGGCAGTGTGTAATGTGGTGTCGATTGCATCATCTGTGGATCTATTGGGGCGGTAAGCAAATTGAAGTGGGTCTAGGGTGGCAGGTAAGGTAGAGGTGATATGATCCTTGACTAGTCTCTCAAAGCACTTCATGATGACAGAGGTGAGTGCTACGGGGCGATAGTCATTTAGTTCAGTTACCTTTGCTTTCTTGGGTACAGGAACAATGGTGGCCATCTTGAAGCATGTGGGGACAGCAGACTGGGATAGGGAGAGATTGAATATATTTGTAAACACACCAGCCAGCTGGTCTGCGTATGCTCTGAGGACGCGGCTAGGGATGTCGTCTGGGCCACCAGCCTTGCGAGGGTTAACACGCTTAAATGTCTTACTCACGTCGGCCACAGAGAAGGAGAGCCCACAGTCCTTGGTAGCAGTCCGCGTCGGTGGCACTGTATTGTCCTCAAAGCAAGTTAAGAATGTGTTCAGCCTGTCTGGAAGCAAGACGTCGGTGTCCGTGATGTGGCTGTGATTGTCTGTAGTCCCTGCTACATGCGTCTCGTGTCTGAGCCATTGAACTGAGACTCAACTTCTTGCTCTGGTTAAATGCGATGGTTTGCGCTTTCAGTCTAGCCAAGGTTTCTGGTTGGGATGTGTTTTAATAGTCACAGTGGGTACAACATCTCCTATACACTTCCTTATAAACTCATTCACCGTGTCTGCATATGTGTCAATATTATTTTCCGAAGCTAACCTAAACATCCCAGTCCACGTGATCAAAACAATCTTGAAGCGTGGATTCTGATTGGTCAGACCAGCGTTGAATAGACCTGGTCACAGGAACTTGCTGTTTGAGTTTCTGCCTATAGGAGGGGAGGAGCAAGATGGAGTCGTGGTCTGATTTGCCGATTGGTGGGCGGGGGAGGGCCTTATATGCATTATGGAAGGAAGTGTAACAATGGTCCAATGTGTTTGCCCCGCGAGTACGACAGTCAATGTGTTGATAATATTTTGAGCATTATCCTCAGATTTGCTTTGTTAAAATCCCCAGCTACAATAAACGCAGCCTCAGGATATGTGGTTTCCAGTTTACATAAAGTCCAATGAAGTTCTTTGAGGGTTCCAAGGCGTGTGATTGGCTGTGGTTGTTGATTGACAGGTATAGCCAAGGCGTGTGAGCAGAACCTGAGGAGGACCTTCCAGTATGGAGGAAGAATAGAACACCCCAACAGCATGGAACTGAAGGCTATGCTGGTATACGCACGCACGCACGCACGCACACACACACAGGGCTCAAAGCTATGCTGGTCAGTCTCAGTATCTCCTCAACCAATCACAGCTCTGCTCTCTGATTGGCTATCTGTATGTGGCCTGTGATTGTTTGTGCAGGCTGGGCGGAGCTCCAAGAGGCAGTTGTTCCTCCTACCAGGTGGCATCGAGAGACACCTCAAAATCAAGACCTGCTCAGTGAGTACACACACACCCCAACAGCAGTGTCGTAGGATAGGCCTATTTTCAAATTGCAATTTTGTGTGTGTGCGTAGGTATCTCTGGATGCAATAGAGGAGCTGTGTAATGAAATGGGACTGCACAGACTGGAGGCCATGGATGAGTACGCTATATTCCTGGTCACACACCGAGGTGAGCCTCTCACACACACACATAAAGGGTAAACGTTGAAAGCGGGTCCAGTAACGTGTCTTTCTGCCTGCAGGTCAGAATGTCCGTCCCCTCAATAAGAGAGAGTACATCCTGGACATTGCTACGGAGGCAGAGCCAGTGGACAGTAACTACAGCTTGTGGTTCAGGAGGGTCATCTGGACACAGCCGCTTAAATTTGACAACGAGCTCTTGGTCACCATGCATTATAACCAGGTATAACAACCATCTCTGCCTTATAATGCATTATAACCCATTATAACAACACTACGATGCATTATAACCAGGCATAACAAATCTATGATGCATTATAACCAGGTATATCAACCAGCTCTGCCTTATGATTCATTATAACCAGGTAAAACAACACTGATGCATTATAACTAGGTATAACAACACTATTATGCATTATAAACAGTTAAGCCAAAATAAGATAGAAGTGTTATTAAAAGTCTTAATGAAACATGTTCTCAGAACGTTATTTAATTACCTTCAAATAACCTATAATTTATGTTCTCAGAACATTAATAAAACCTAGGAAAACTTTCAGGGAACCATAGTAAAACGTTCTCAGAACCTCCCTGCAACGCAAAAATGAAAACAATTTTCACTTCCTTTTCACTTCAGAACGTTCCGATGGAACCCAATATGCTAGCAGGGAGGGCAGCTAGTGGGCGATAGATTGGTATTGGTATTAGTATTTATTGGGATCCCCATTAGGCAGCTGTGAGAGTTCCATGTAGTCATGGCTTTATTTAATACTGTGTGTTTCCCAGCCTCTGTTCTGGACCTGGGGACTGTGAAGAGACCTCTGGTTGCATGTCTTGTGTTGTACCGATGAGTGTCTGAACTGTGTCCCAACTGCTTGAACAGACAGTTTGGTATCTTCAACACATCAACACCTCACACAAAGACCAATACTGATGCAGTCAATCTCTTCTCAACTTTGAACCAGGAGAGACATGCATGTTACTGACACGTTCCCTCAATGTACATCTAAGTATGATGCGTGTTGCTTTGTTCTGGACCAACTCAATGTACCAATGTCCTTCTTTGCCCCTGAGCTCCTGAGTGGTGCAGTGGTCTAAGGCACTGCATCTCAGTGCTAGAGCTGTCACTACAGTCCCTGGTTCGAATCCAGGCTCTATCACATCCGGCTGTGATTGGGAGTCCCATAGGGCTGTGCACAATTGGCCCAGCATCGTCTGAGTTTGGCCGGGGTAGGCCGTCATTGTAAATAAGAATTTGTTCTTAACTGACTTGCCTAGTTAAATAAAGGTATGATGAAATAAACATGACCACACAGCTGGGCAGTAGTCCAGGTGAACAAAACCAGGGCCTGTAGGACCTGTCTGGTCGACTGAGAGAAGGCAGACCTTCACGGACAGACCTCTTCCCATTTTACAACCATTGAGTCTATATGTTTTGACCATGACAGCTTGCTATACAGGGTTACACCCAGCAGGTTAGTCTCCTCAACTTGTTCAATAGTCACATTATTCAGTAATAGATCTAAATGAGGTTTAGCATTGAGCAAGTGATTTGTCCCAAAAATTATGCTTTTAGTTTTTGAGATATTTAGCACCAGCTGGAGCTCTATGTTTAGGTTCTCAGTTATTTGTTTTACTGTTGTAGCTGACGTGTATACTGTTGAGTCATCAGCATACATACTGTAGACACACAGGCTTTATTCAAGGTCAGTTGAAGGTCATTTGTAAAAACAGAAAACAATAATGACCCTAGCCGGCTGCCCTGCGGTACACCACACTCAACTGACTGTGCATGAGAGAGGCTTCCATTACCGAAAACCCTCTGTGTTATATTAGATAGTTAACTCTCAATCCATAATAAGGCAGAAGATGCAAATCCATAACACCTATGTTTTTTCAGCAATAGGTTATGATCAATGACATCAAAAGCTGTACTGAAGTCTACCAAAACAGCTCCAGCAATCTTTTTACTATTAATTTTTTTCAGCCAATCATCAGTCATTTGTGTCAGTGCCGAGCATGTTGAGTGCCCTTCCCTATAAGCATGCTGAAAGTCTGTTGTTAATTTGATTTCTGTAAAATAACTTTGTATTTCATCAAACACCATTTTTTCAGAAAGTTTGCTAAGCACTTGTAACAGGCTGATTGGTCGGCTGTTGGAACCATTAAAGGGTGCTCTGCTATTCCTAGGTAGCAGAATGACCTTTGACTCCCTCCGTGTCTGAGGACACACAACGTCTTCTAGGTTTAAATTGAAAATGTGGCAAACAGGAGTCACAATGTATTCCGTTACCAACCTCAGCAGTTTACCATCCAGGTTGTCGGACCAGGTGGTTTGTCCTTATTTATAGATGGCACTTTGTGGAACTCAATTACAGTGCTTGTCTTTCATTATTTAGTCCATTATGAATGAATATGAAGGCTCAGCATTTGTTGTTTGCATGTCTTACATAAGGTTGCTAATCTTGTCATCAAAAAAGTTATTAAAGTGTTTGGCAATATCAAATGGGTTTGTTATGAACAAGCCATCTGCCTCAATGAAGGATGGAGCCGAGCTTTCTCTCCTAGTTTTTTCATTTAAAGTACTCCAGAGCTTTTTACTATCATTCTTTATATCATTTCTCTTTGTTTCATAGTGGACTTTCTTCTTCTTTTTACTATCATTCTTTATATCATTTATATGTCTATATCTCTGGTATATAATATGATGTCCTCTGTTGATTATTATAACAGGTAGTCTATATCTCTGGTATATAATATGATGTCCTCTGGTGATTATTATAACAGGTAGTCTATATCTCTGGTATATAATATGATGTCCTCTGTTGATTATTATGACAGGTAGTCTATATCTCTGGTATATAATATGATGTCCTCTGTTGATTATTATAACAGGTAGTCTATATCTCTGGTATATAATATGATGTCCTCTGGTGATTATTATGACAGGGAGTCTATATCTCTGGTATATAATATGATGTCCTCTGTTGATTATTATGACAGGTAGTCTATATCTCTGGTATATAATATGATGTCCTCTGTTGATTATTATGACAGGTAGTCTATATCTCTGGTATATAATATGATGTCCATGTCCTCTGTTGATTATTATGACAGGGAGTCTATATCTCTGGTATATAATATGATGTCCATGTCCTCTGTTGATTATTATGACAGGAAGTCTATATCTCTGGTATATAATATGATGTCCTCTGTTGATTATTATGACAGGTAGTCTATATCTCTGGTATATAATATGATGTCCATGTCCTCTGTTGATTATTATGACAGGGAGTCTATATCTCTGGTATATAATATGATGTCCATGTCCTCTGTTGATTATTATGACAGGGAGTCTATATCTCTGGTATATAATATGATGTCCATGTCCTCTGTTGATTATTATGACAGGACGTCTATATCTCTGGTATATAATATGATGTCCTCTGGTGATTATTATAACAGGTAGTCTATATCTCTGGTATATAATATGATGTCCTCTGTTGATTATTATGACAGGAAGTCTATATCTCTGGTATATAATATGATGTCCATGTCCTCTGTTGATTATTATGACAGGGAGTCTATATCTCTGGTATATAATATGATGTCCTCTGGTGATTATTATGACAGGTAGTCTATATCTCTGGTATATAATATGATGTCCTCTGTTGATTATTATGACAGGTAGTCTATATCTCTGGTATATAATATGATGTCCATGTCCTCTGTTGATTATTATGACAGGGAGTCTATATCTCTGGTATATAATATGATGTCCATGTCCTCTGTTGATTATTATGACAGGGAGTCTATATCTCTGGTATATAATATGATGTCCATGTCCTCTGTTGATTATTATGACAGGGAGTCTATATCTCTGGTATATAATATGATGTCCTCTGTTGATTATTATAACAGGTAGTCTATATCTCTGGTATATAATATGATGTCCTCTTGTGATTATTATGACAGGGAGTCTATATCTCTGGTATATAATATGATGTCCTCTGTTGATTATTATGACAGGTAGTCTATATCTCTGGTATATAATATGATGTCCTCTGTTGATTATTATAACAGGTAGTCTATATCTCTGGTATATAATATGATGTCCTCTGTTGATTATTATAACAGGTAGTCTATATCTCTGGTATATAATATGATGTCCTCTGTTGATTATTATGACAGGTAGTCTATATCTCTGGTATATAATATGATGTCCATGTCCTCTGTTGATTATTATGACAGGGAGTCTATATCTCTGGTATATAATATGATGTCCTCTGGTGATTATTATAACAGGTAGTCTATATCTCTGGTATATAATATTATGTCCTCTGTTGATTATTATGACAGGAAGTCTATATCTCTGGTATATAATATGATGTCCTCTGGTGATTATTATAACAGGTAGTCTATATCTCTGGTATATAATATGATGTCCTCTGTTGATTATTATGACAGGAAGTCTATATATCTGGTATATAATATGATGTCCATGTCCTCTGTTGATTATTATGACAGGGAGTCTATATCTCTGGTATATAATATGATGTCCTCTGGTGATTATTATAACAGGTAGTCTATATCTCTGGTATATAATATGATGTCCTCTGTTGATTATTATGACAGGTAGTCTATATCTCTTGTATATAATATGATGTCCTCTGTTGATTATTATAACAGGTAGTCTATATCTCTGGTATATAATATGATGTCCTCTGTTGATTATTATAACAGGTAGTCTATATCTCTGGTATATAATATGATGTCCTCTGTTGATTATTATGACAGGTAGTCTATATCTCTGGTATATAATATGATGTCCATGTCCTCTGTTGATTATTATGACAGGGAGTCTATATCTCTGGTATATAATATGATGTCCATGTCCTCTGTTGATTATTATGACAGGAAGTCTATATCTCTGGTATATAATATGATGTCCTCTGGTGATTATTATAACAGGTAGTCTATATCTCTGGTATATAATATGATGTCCTCTGTTGATTATTATGACAGGAAGTCTATATCTCTGGTATATAATATGATGTCCTCTGGTGATTATTATGACAGGGAGTCTATATCTCTGGTATATAATATGATGTC
Organism: Thymallus thymallus; assembly: GCA_023634145.1. NCBI lineage: Eukaryota > Metazoa > Chordata > Actinopteri > Salmoniformes > Salmonidae > Thymallus > Thymallus thymallus. The sequence continues at coordinate 411,279 of CM042398.1, read as the reverse complement.
CTCTGTTGATTATTATGACAGGTAGTCTATATCTCTGGTATATAATATGATGTCCATGTCCTCTGTTGATTATTATGACAGGGAGTCTATATCTCTGGTATATAATATGATGTCCATGTCCTCTGTTGATTATTATGACAGGAAGTCTATATCTCTGGTATATAATATGATGTCCATGTCCTCTGTTGATTATTATGACAGGAAGTCTATATCTCTGGTATATAATATGATGTCCTCTGGTGATTATTATAACAGGTAGTCTATATCTCTGGTATATAATATGATGTCCTCTGGTGATTATTATGACAGGTAGTCTATATCTCTGGTATATAATATGATGTCCTCTGTTGATTATTATAACAGGTAGTCTATATCTCTGGTATATAATATGATGTCCTCTGTTGATTATTATAACAGGTAGTCTATATCTCTGGTATATAATATGATGTCCTCTGGTGATTATTATAACAGGTAGTCTATATCTCTGGTATATAATATGATGTCCTCTGTTGATTATTATGACAGGAAGTCTATATCTCTGGTATATAATATGATGTCCATGTCCTCTGTTGATTATTATAACAGGTAGTCTATATCTCTGGTATATAATATGATGTCCTCTGTTGATTATTATAACAGGTAGTCTATATCTCTGGTATATAATATGATGTCCTCTGTTGATGATTATGACAGGTAGTCTATATCTCTGGTATATAATATGATGTCCTCTGGTGATTATTATAACAGGTAGTCTATATCTCTGGTATATAATATGATGTCCTCTGTTGATTATTATGACAGGAAGTCTATATCTCTGGTATATAATATGATGTCCTCTGTTGATTATTATAACAGGTAGTCTATATCTCTGGTATATAATATGATGTCCATGTCCTCTGTTGATTATTATGACAGGTAGTCTATATCTCTGGTATATAATATGATGTCCTCTGGTGATTATTATGACAGGGAGTCTATATCTCTGGTATATAATATGATGTCCTCTGTTGATTATTATGACAGGTAGTCAATATCTCTGGTATATAATATGATGTCCATGTCCTCTGGTGATTATTATGACAGGTAGTCTATATCTCTGGTATATAATATGATGTCCATGTCCTCTGTTGATTATTATGACAGGGAGTCTATATCTCTGGTATATAATATGATGTCCTCTGGTGATTATTATGACAGGTAGTCTATATCTCTGGTATATAATATGATGTCCATGTCCTCTGTTGATTTTTATGACAGGAAGTCTATATCTCTGGTATATAATATGATGTCCTCTGTTGATTATTATGACAGGAAGTCTATATCTCTGGTATATAATATGATGTCCATGTCCTCTGGTGATTATTATAACAGGTAGTCTATATCTCTGGTATATAATATGATGTCCATGTCCTCTGTTGATTATTATGACAGGGAGTCTATATCTCTGGTATATAATATGATGTCCATGTCCTCTGTTGATTATTATGACAGGAAGTCTATATCTCTGGTATATAATATGATGTCCTCTGGTGATTATTATAACAGGTAGTCTATATCTCTGGTATATAATATGATGTCCTCTGTTGATTATTATAACAGGTAGTCTATATCTCTGGTATATAATATGATGTCCATGTCCTCTGTTGATTATTATGACAGGGAGTCTATATCTCTGGTATATAATATGATGTCCTCTGGTGATTATTATGACAGGGAGTCTATATCTCTGGTATATAATATGATGTCCATGTCCTCTGTTGATTATTATGACAGGAAGTCTATATCTCTGGTATATAATATGATGTCCATGTCCTCTGGTGATTATTATAACAGGTAGTCTATATCTCTGGTATATAATATGATGTCCATGTCCTCTGTTGATTATTATGACAGGGAGTCTATATCTCTGGTATATAATATGATGTCCATGTCCTCTGTTGATTATTATGACAGGGAGTCTATATCTCTGGTATATAATATGATGTCCTCTGTTGATTATTATGACAGGAAGTCTATATCTCTGGTATATAATATGATGTCCTCTGGTGATTATTATGACAGGAAGTCTATATCTCTGGTATATAATATGATGTCCTCTGTTGATTATTATAACAGGTAGTCTATATCTCTGGTATATAATATGATGTCCTCTGTTGATTATTATAACAGGTAGTCTATATCTCTGGTATATAATATGATGTCCTCTGGTGATTATTATAACAGGTAGTCTATATCTCTGGTATATAATATGATGTCCTCTGTTGATTATTATGACAGGAAGTCTATATCTCTGGTATATAATATGATGTCCATGTCCTCTGTTGATTATTATAACAGGTAGTCTATATCTCTGGTATATAATATGATGTCCTCTGTTGATTATTATAACAGGTAGTCTATATCTCTGGTATATAATATGATGTCCTCTGTTGATTATTATGACAGGTAGTCTATATCTCTGGTATATAATATGATGTCCTCTGGTGATTATTATAACAGGTAGTCTATATCTCTGGTATATAATATGATGTCCTCTGTTGATTATTATGACAGGAAGTCTATATCTCTGGTATATAATATGATGTCCTCTGTTGATTATTATAACAGGTAGTCTATATCTCTGGTATATAATATGATGTCCATGTCCTCTGTTGATTATTATGACAGGTAGTCTATATCTCTGGTATATAATATGATGTCCTCTGGTGATTATTATGACAGGGAGTCTATATCTCTGGTATATAATATGATGTCCTCTGTTGATTATTATGACAGGTAGTCTATATCTCTGGTATATAATATGATGTCCATGTCCTCTGGTGATTATTATGACAGGTAGTCTATATCTCTGGTATATAATATGATGTCCATGTCCTCTGTTGATTATTATGACAGGGAGTCTATATCTCTGGTATATAATATGATGTCCTCTGGTGATTATTATGACAGGTAGTCTATATCTCTGGTATATAATATGATGTCCATGTCCTCTGTTGATTATTATGACAGGAAGTCTATATCTCTGGTATATAATATGATGTCCTTTGTTGATTATTATGACAGGAAGTCTATATCTCTGGTATATAATATGATGTCCATGTCCTCTGGTGATTATTATAACAGGTAGTCTATATCTCTGGTATATAATATGATGTCCATGTCCTCTGTTGATTATTATGACAGGGAGTCTATATCTCTGGTATATAATATGATGTCCATGTCCTCTGTTGATTATTATGACAGGAAGTCTATATCTCTGGTATATAATATGATGTCCTCTGGTGATTATTATAACAGGTAGTCTATATCTCTGGTATATAATATGATGTCCTCTGTTGATTATTATGACAGGTAGTCTATATCTCTGGTATATAATATGATGTCCATGTCCTCTGGTGATTATTATAACAGGTAGTCTATATCTCTGGTATATAATATGATGTCCATGTCCTCTGTTGATTATTATGACAGGGAGTCTATATCTCTGGTATATAATATGATGTCCTCTGGTGATTATTATGACAGGGAGTCTATATCTCTGGTATATAATATGATGTCCATGTCCTCTGTTGATTATTATGACAGGAAGTCTATATCTCTGGTATATAATATGATGTCCATGTCCTCTGGTGATTATTATAACAGGTAGTCTATATCTCTGGTATATAATATGATGTCCATGTCCTCTGTTGATTATTATGACAGGGAGTCTATATCTCTGGTATATAATATGATGTCCATGTCCTCTGTTGATTATTATGACAGGGAGTCTATATCTCTGGTATATAATATGATGTCCTCTGTTGATTATTATGACAGGAAGTCTATATCTCTGGTATATAATATGATGTCCTCTGGTGATTATTATGACAGGAAGTCTATATCTCTGGTATATAATATGATGTCCTCTGTTGATTATTATAACAGGTAGTCTATATCTCTGGTATATAATATGATGTCCTCTGGTGATTATTATAACAGGTAGTCTATATCTCTGGTATATAATATGATGTCCTCTGGTGATTATTATAACAGGTAGTCTATATCTCTGGTATATAATATGATGTCCTCTGGTGATTATTATGACAGGAAGTCTATATCTCTGGTATATAATATGATGTCCTCTGTTGATTATTATAACAGGTAGTCTATATCTCTGGTATATAATATGATGTCCATGTCCTCTGGTGATTATTATAACAGGTAGTCTATATCTCTGGTATATAATATGATGTCCTCTGGTGATTATTATAACAGGTAGTCTATATCTCTGGTATATAATATGATGTCCATGTCCTCTGTTGATTATTATGACAGGGAGTCTATATCTCTGGTATATAATATGATGTCCATGTCCTCTGTTGATTATTATAACAGGTAGTCTATATCTCTGGTATATAATATGATGTCCTCTGTTGATTATTATGACAGGAAGTCTATATCTCTGGTATATAATATGATGTCCATGTCCTCTGGTGATTATTATGACAGGGAGTCTATATCTCTGGTATATAATATGATGTCCTCTGTTGATTATTATAACAGGTAGTCTATATCTCTGGTATATAATATGATGTCCTCTGGTGATTATTATGACATGGAGGAGTGCGCTACGAAACCCAGACTGTCAGTCTCTTAAGCAGTTCTCTATGTTGATGGAGATCATCCTGGAACCCCTGTGGTTAGTGTGAATCCTGTCTCTTTTAAAGAGTGTCGGTTAGTCCCACTAAGTCAAGATTTTCACAAATTGAGACATTCCTGTCTTTGCAGAGTTTCATTAGGAATTTGTTTAGGGCAGCGAGGCGGCAGGGGGCCAGAGATTACCGTTTTCTTCCTTGTGACCCCTTCTAGGCTGTATGTTTGAAACCCTTGTTCTAGGTGTTAGACTATCTGAAGACCTGTGTTCTATGTTCTAGGTGTTACCAGACTATCTGAAGATCTGTGTTCTATGTTCTAGGTGTTACCAGACTATCTGAAGACCTGTGTTCTATGTTCTAGGTGTTACCAGACTATCTGAAGACCTGTGTTCTATGTTCTAGGTGTTAGACTATCTGAAGACCTGTGTTCTATGTTCTAGGTGTTACCAGACTATCTGAAGACCTGTGTTCTATGTTCTAGGTGTTAGACTATCTGAAGACCTGTGTTCTATGTTCTAGGTGTTAGACTATCTGAAGACCTGTGTTCTATGTTCTAGGTGTTAGACTATCTGAAGACCTGTGTTCTATGTTCTAGGTGTTAGACTATCTGAAGACCTGTGTTCTATGTTGTAGGTGTTAGACTATCTGAAGACCTGTGTTCTATGTTCTAGGTGTTACCAGACTATCTGAAGACCTGTGTTCTATGTTCTAGGTGTTACCAGACTATCTGAAGACCTGTGTTCTATGTTGTAGGTGTTAGACTATCTGAAGACCTGTGTTCTATGTTCTAGGTGTTAGACTATCTGAAGACCTGTGTTCTATGTTCTAGGTGTTAGACTATCTGAAGACCTGTGTTCTATGTTGTAGGTGTTACCAGACTATCTGAAGACCTGTGTTCTATGTTCTAGGTGTTACCAGACTATCTGAAGACCTTGCTAAGTGTGGTTCCTCAGAGTAAAACCAGTAATCAGCAGCTGCAGCAGCTGGCCAAGCTAGCAGCATTACAACATCGTGCTAAAGACACCGTCTTCCTACCCACCATGTAAGAACACACCCACCCACACACACACATACACCCACCCACGCTCACACACGCACACCCATACACCCACACACACCCACCCACCTACACACACCCACCCACACACACCCACCCACCCACCTTGCACATTTTAATACAGCTATCTAACATTTGTAAAGATAACTAGAAAATACAACATGTGCTGTTGTATCTGTTATGTACAATTATGCAATATAGATCTTCTGACAAATCATCAAGAAATTGTGACTTGGGTCGAGTCCAATACTACAACACTGTACAGTATTACACCTTCTCCTCTCATCTGTAACTTCTCTCTGTAGTGGTGAGGTCCAGGAGTACGTCCCCCTCCAGCTCTACACCAGACAGCCTCCTCAGCCTTGGCTCAACATGGTCACTCAGCATATGCAGCAGGTCTCTCCTCTCAGCCCTCACCAGGCCAGGGCTCAGTTCCTCGGTACCCATGGATTCATTGATGGACTGATTGATTGACAACTTAACATGCAAATATATATGGTCCCCAGTATGAACTCCTGTGGAACTTCACTTAATGTGTGTGTGTGTGTGTGTGTGTGTGTGTGTGTGTGTCTGACTGTGTGTGTCCCCCCAGGTCTGGTCAGTGTGTTTGTGACTGTGTGTGTGTCCCCAGGTCTGGTCAGTGTGTGTGTGTGTGTCTCACTGTGTGTGTGTCCCCAGGTCTGGTCAGTGTGTGTGTGTGTCTCACTGTGTGTGTGTCCCCAGGTCTGGTCAGTGTGTGTGTGTGTGTCTCACTGTGTGTGTGTGTCCCCAGATCTGGTCAGTGTGTGTGTGTCTCACTGTGTGTGTGTCCCCAGGTCTGGTCAGTGTGTGTCTCACTGTGTGTGTGTCCCCAGGTCTGGTCAGTGTGTGTGTGTCTCACTGTGTGTGTCCCCAGGTCTGGTCAGTGTGTGTCTCACTGTGTGTGTGTCCCCAGGTCTGGTCAGTGCGTTCCCCATGTTTGGTTCCTCCTTCTTCTACATCCAGTCCAGCAGCAACATCTCTGTCCTGGCTCCCTGTGTGCTGGCTGTCAACCAGAATGGACTACACTTCCTACACAAGGACTCACATGTATGACTAGAGCCCTGCTTCTCTCTCTCTCTCTCAATTCAATTTCATTTAAGGGCTATATTGTCATGGGAAACATATGTTAACGTCGCCAAAGCAAGTGAACTAGATAATAAACAATAAAAATGAACAGTAAACATTACACTTAGAAGTTCCAAAAGAATAAAGACATTTCAGATGTCATATTATGTCTATATACAGTGTTGTAATGATGTGTAAATAGTTAAAGTACAAAAGGGAAAATAAATCAACATAAATATGGGTTGTATTTACATGGTGTTTGTTCTTCACTGGTTGCCCTTTTCTTGTGGCAACAGGTCACATATCTTGCTGCTGTGATGAACACTGTTGGTTTTGTTACCAAAGCCCCATACACTACCCACCACTGCGACCTGTATGCTCTCGTTGGCTGGCCCTCACTACGTATTCGTCACCAAACCCACTGGCTCCAGGTCATCTATAAGTCTTTGGTAGATAAATCCCAGCCTTATCTCAGCTCGCTGGTCACCATAGCAACACCTACCCGTAGCATGCGCTCCAGCAGATATATTTCACTGGTCATCCCCAAAGCCAACACCTCCTTTGGCCACAATTCCTTCCAGTTCCTTAGCATTCTAGTTTGCTCAGTTTTGTAAATTCTTTCCAATGTGTCAAGTAATTCTCTTTTATTTTTCTCATGATTTGGTTGGGTCTAATTGTGTTGCTGTCCTGGGGCTCTGTGGGGTCTGGTTGTGTTTGTGAACAAAGCCCCAGGACCAGCTTGCTTAGGGGACTCTTCTCCAGGTTCATCTCTCTGTAGGTGATGGCTTTGTTATGGAAGGTTTGGGAATCGCTTCCTTTAAGGTGGTTGTAGAATTTAACAGCTTTTTTCTGGATCTTGATAATTAGCGGGTATCGGCCTATTTCTGCTCTGCATGCATTATTTGGTGTTTTACGTTGCAGAACTGTTTTTGCAAAACTGTGTTTGTCCCATTTAGTGAATTCTTGGTTGGTGAGCGGAACCCCAGACCTCACAACCATAAAGGGCAATGGGTTCTAGAACTGATTCAAGTATTTTTAGCCAGATCCTAATTGGTATGTTGAATTTTATGTTCCTTTTGATGGCATAGAAGGCCCTTCTTACCTTGTCTCTCAGATCGTTCACAGCTTTGTGAAAGTTACCTGTGGTGCTGATGTTTAAGCGGAGGTATGTATAGTTTTTTGTGTGCTCTAGAGCAACGGTGTCTAGATGGAATTTGTATTAGTGGTCATGGCAACTGGACCTTTTTTGGAAACACCATTATTCTTGTCTTACTGAGATTTACTGTCAGGGCCCAGTTCTGACAGAATCTGTGCAGAAGATCTAGGTGCTGCTGTAGGCCCTCCTTGGTTGGTGACAGAAGTACCAGATCATCAGCAAACAGACATTTGACTTCAGATTCTAGTAGGGTGAGGCCGGACTGTTCTAGTGCCAATTCAGTTTTTATTATTTTTATTTAACCTTTATTTAAGTAGGCAAGTCAGTTAAGAACATATTCTTATTTACAATGACGGCCTACCTACAGGGTCAGCCCCTGGAGAAAATTAGGGTTAAGTGCCTTGCTCAAGGACACAGACAGGTTTTTTTCCACCTCTAACCACTAAGCTACCTGCCGCGGTTATATATGTTGAAGAGGGTGGGGCTTAAGCTGCATCCCTGTCTCACCCCACGGCCCTGTTTCACCCCACGGCCCTGTCTCACCCCACGGCCCTGTCTCACCCCACGGCCCTGTGGAAAGAAATGTGTGTTTTTTTGCCAATTTTAACCACACACTTGTTGTTGTACATGGATTTTATAATGTTGTATGTTTTTTCCAACACCATTTTCCATCAGTTTGTACATCAGACCCAAAGGCTTTTTTGAAATCAACAATGCATGAGAAGACTTTGCCTTTGTTTTGGTTGTTTGTCCATTAGGGTGTGCAGGGTGAATACGTGGTCTGTCGTACGGTAATTTGGTAAAAAGCCAATTGGAAATTTGCTCAGTACATAGTTTTCAGTGAGGAAATGAACTAGTCTGCTGTTAATGATAATGCAGAGGATTTTCCCAAGGTTGCTGTTGACTCATATCCCACGGTAGTTATTGGGGTCAAATTTGTCTCCACTTTTATGGATTGGGGTGATCAGTCCTTGGTTCCAAATATTGGGGAAGATGCCAGAGCTGAGGATGATGTTAAAGAGTTTAAGTATAGACAATTGGAATTTGTTGTCTGTATATTTTATCATTTCATTTAGGATACCATCAACACCACAGGCCGTTTTGGGTTGGAGGGTTTGTATTTTGTCCTGTAGTTCATTCAATGTAATTAGAGAAACTAGTGGGTTCTGTTCTTTAATAGTTGATTCTAAGATTTGTATTTGACCATGTACAAAGTTTGGAATATTACTCATTCAAGGGTTTTCCTTTATTTGCACTATTTTTTACATTGTAGAATAAAAGTGAAGACATCAAAACTATGACATAACACATATGGAATCATGTAGTAACCAAAAAAGTGTTAAACAAATCAAAATATATTTTGATTCTTTGATTCTTCAAAGTAGCCACCCTTTGCACACTCATGGCATTCTCTCAACCAGCTTTATGAGGACCGCCACAGGAATGGAAGACCCAGAAATACCTCTGCTGCATTAAAGTTACCAGCCTCAGATTGCAGCCCAAATAAATGCTTCACAGAATTCCAAGTAACAGACACATCTCAACATCAACTGTTAAGAGGAGACTGTGTGAATCAGGTCTTCGTGGTCGAATTGCTGCCAAGAAACCACTACTAAAGGACACCAATAAGATGAAGAGACTTGCTTGGGCCAAGAAACACGAGCAATGGACATTAGACCGGTGGAAATCTGTCCTTTGGTCTGGAGTCCAATATTCAAATGTAGATGGTTTGGGATGAGTCGGACCGCAGTGAAGGAAAAGCAGCCAACAAGTGCTCAGCATATGTGGGAACTCCTTCAAGACTGATGGAAAAGCATTCTAGGTGAAGCTGGTTGAGAGAATGCCAAGAGTGTGCAAAGCTGTCATCAAGGCAAAGGTGGCTATTTGAAGAATCTCAAATATAAAATATACTTTGATTTGTTTAACCCTTTTTTGGTTACTACATGACTAATTTAATAGAGTGGGTTAGGTATGCTCTATACCAAACTAACATACCCTCTGAGTCTCTTCCCTGTTTCACACCTGGTAGTTTGGTGGATGGGACTACCAGCTCTCTGTAACCTAGAGGGCAGCCAGTGGGTCCGTCACCTTTATACCATGTTTCTTGTAGGATGACAATGTAGTTGAGTTGGAGGGACTTGTTCGTGGACAAAGGATCTATCGGGAAACGAGCCTAATGCTTTTTACTGAGACTTGGCTGAACGACAACATCCCCATACAGAACGTCACTATCGGCGGTTTCCAGACCATCACAGCGGACAAGGATCGCGTCTCTTCCGGTAAGAGTAAGGGTGGTGGGCTGGCTTTATTAGTTAACCACAGATGGTGTCATCCGAACCATATTACTCTTTAGGAAGAGTTTTGTAGCCCTCACATTGAACTGTTAGCCGTTAGCCTGAGACCCTACTATTTGCCGAGGGAATTCACGGCGGCCATTGCTGTTATTGTTTACATCCCGCCTTCCGCTGACGCAAACACAGCGTGTGACGTCATCCACTCTGTTATCGCGAGGTTACAGACAGCGCATCCCAGTGCTTTCTTTGCCATTTCGGGGGATTTTAACCATGCATCTCTCTCTTCAACGCTGCCCACGTTCAAACAGTTTGTGAAGTGCCCAACCAGGAATAATAAAACTCTGGACTTGTTATATGCTAATGTGAAGGACGCATACAACTCCACTGCACTCCCTCCCCTCGGTAGATCGGATCACAACCTTGTCCACCTTACCCCACTCTACAGGCCTTTGGTCCAACAGCAGCCTGCAACCACCAGGACCATTAGGAGATGGTCCCCGGAGGCGAATGAGGCCCTACAGGACTGCTTTGAAACAACAGACTGGGATGTGCTCGGTGAGGCTCATGGGGAGGACATCGATGGACTCACTGACTGCATAACAGACTATATAAATTTTTGTGTAGACAACACTGTACCCACCAGGAAGGTACGCTGTTTCCCAAACAATAAACCCTGGGTCACCAGCGACCTGAAGGCCCTTCTGAATGAGAAGAAGAGGGCCTTCAAGGAGAGGGACAAGGACAAGGACAAATTGAAATGCGTCCAGAGGGAGCTGAAGTTGCGGATTGCTGAGGGGAAGAGAGTGTATAAGGAGAAGATGGAGGACAAGCTGAGGCAGAGCCAGGTGAGAGAGGTGTGGAAGGGTATGAGAAATATCACTGGCTTCAAAAAGTCAAACAGTGGGCAGACGGAGGGGACCCAGGACAGAGCCAATGAGCTGAACCAATTTTTTTACAGGTTTGATACTGGCCCTGTCCACCTCCCCTCCAGCTCCCCAGACCACACACCCTCACGGCTGTCCCACCCCCACTTTGCTCACAACACCTCTGCTGAGACAATCAGTGACCCCTCCTCCACTCCTGCTCCCCCTGGACTGATCCTCAACACCCCCCTTCCCCCCACCTCCCCACCTGGGCTGGCTTTCACCACCAACCAAGTGAAGAGAGAGCTGGAGAGACTACATCAGTGGAAAGCGGCGGGCCCTGATGGCATCAGCCCAAGGGTGCTTAGGATCTGTGCTGACCAACTGTGTGGAATACTCCAGCGTCTTTTCAACCTTAGCCTGAGCCTAGAAAGGGTCCCTGTGCTGTGGAAAACATCCCAAGAAGGCACACCCCACTGTCCTGAATGACTTCAGACCCGTAGCGCTAACATCCCACATCATGAAGACCCTGGAAAGGTTAGTCCTCGCTCACCTCAGACCCCTGGTGTGTACATCACTGGACCCCCTGCAGTTTGCATACCAGCGCAACATCGGGGTGGATGATACAATCATCTACCTTCTGCAGAGGGCCTACTCTCACCTGGACAACGCAGGTTGCACTGTGAGGGTTATGTTTTTTGTCTTCTCCAGTGCCTTCAATACCATTCAGCCCCTGCTACTGGGTGAGAAGATGAGGAGGATGAAAGTGGAAGCACCCTTAGTCTCCTGGGTCATGGACTACCTGACCGGTAGGCCACAATTTGTGCGACTACAGAGCTGTGTGTCAGAACGGGCAGTTAGCAACACAGGGGCCCGCCAGGGAACGGTCCTGTCCCCCTTCCTGTTCACCCTCTACACCTCAGACTTCAGATATAACTCTGAAACATGCCACCTACAGAAGTTCTCGGGATGACTCTGCTATTGTAGGGTGCATCAGGGGTGGGCAGGAGGAGGAGTACAGGAGCACAATCAGTGACTTTGTGTTGTGGTGTGAGCAGAACCACCTTCAGCTCAACATCAGCAAAACAAAGGAGATGGTGGTGGACTTCAAGAGAACCAAGGCACAACTGACTGCAGTCCCTATACAGGGGATGGATGTGGAAATGGTTGGGTCATACAAGTTCCTGGGAGTCCATATGGACAACAGGCTGGAATGGGCTGGTAACACCGGGGCCCTGTACAAAAAGGGCCAGAGCCGACTACTTTCTGAGGAGGCTCAGGTCCTTCAACGTGTGCAGTAAACTACTGCATACCTTCTGCCAGTCTGTGGTGGCCAGTGCCATCTTTTTTGCAGTGGTGTGCTGGGGAGCAAACATCAAAGCCGGTGATGCTTCTCGGGTAAATAAGCTGATCAGGAAGGCTAGCTCTGTCCTGGGGATGAGCCTTGACACTCTAGAGGAGGTGGCGGAGAGACGGATCCTGGCCAAACTGCTGGCCATCATGGACAACGTCACCCACCCTCTGCACGCTATGGTTATGACGCAGAGGAGCACTTTCAGTCACAGACTGATCCCACCACGGTGTGCCAGAGAGCGCTACAGGAGGTCCTTCCTGCCGGCGGCTATTAGACTATATAATGTCTCACCGGGGTGCCGTGCCGTCGGCAACATAGATCTGGAACTGTTGGGGTGCTAGGACCTAGTTTAACAATTATGCATCCATCCGTGAGTAACTCTGGTCCGTCAGCACTCATTCACTCAGGACCTATTTATTCATACAGGTCTGTATATACATACTCATGTACAGTTGTTATATCATATCACGTGCTATATTGTAAGTAATTCTTGGACTTAACTTACGTAGGCATTCACTCAGGAATGCATATTAGTATCCTGTCAATTCCACCTTTTCTCATTGCTTTTAGTATATCGAATGTGCAATACGTGCAGTTGTCTGTAATTAAACCCTGCGCACTAAGGACTGTATTTTAAGGGAATTACTATTATTACCCCAAATGATATCATACACACATTTAGCTATTAAAGTATCTCTTCCTGTCATTTACCTGTACAGTTTGTGTAAACATGCAAGTATTCACTTATCTGTAAATATAACTGTATACCTAACTGTACAGCTAATTTAACCATGCAAAATATTCACTTGCCTGTTCATTTAGCCAGTCTGTCTATTAAGTAAACTATTATTACCCTCGCTCATATCATACGCATTTTTAGCTACTGAAGTATTTCTCTGCCATCGACCTGTATAGTATAGTTAACCATCCAACATCCACCAATGTATAGTGTACATATTCAGCCAACCACTCATACTATGCAATGTCTTTTTATAGCTTTTTTTGCACTCCAGATATCTTGTATTTGTATACTTTTTCCATACTGCCGCTCTATGTATCATGTACCGTGTATCTGTCTTTTGTGTACTTTTGTTGTGTCATTTTGCACCTGCCCTGTGTTTTGTTGTAGCTGCTTGACAAAGAAATTTCCCCCCCGGGGATCAATTTCTTACGTACCTACCTACCTACCTACCTACCTACCTACCTACCTACCTACCTACCTACCTACCTACCTACCTACCTACCTACCTACCTACCTACCTACCTACCTACCTACCTACCTACCTAACTAACTAACTAACTATCTATCTATCTATCTGGCCATGTAGACATTAGGTTGAGAGGCACAGTCTCGCAATATGCTTGCATTCACCCTCTGTATGGTGGCAGGGTGAAGATAACCACTTGTGCATTGGGGAAAGTGGAAGAAGCTTTTTCAATCACTCCCTTGAGTGCTGTGGCCACCCTTTCCTGCTGGGCCCTCAGGTCATTTGTACCCGTGTGAATGATGATGTGTCTGGGGGACCCTAGGCTGTCCTCTGACAACAGCTCCAGGGCCTAGTGTTTGGGCACCAGAGTTGAGCTACTTTGTGTTTGGGAAAACATTTCTCCACTTGAATGTATTTGCCATTTGAGTCAATGAGGAGCACAATCTGTGGCTTTAGTGTGTCCTCAGTGGATGTGTGGGCGTTGTCAAGAGGGCTATCAGGGGAGCTGACAGAGGGGCTGTTAGGAGGGGCTGTGGGGTCTGTTGGGTTGGTGGGCTGACAGGGGGGCTGTTAGGAGGGGCTGGGGTTTGTTGGGTTGGTGAGTGAGCTGACAGGGGGGCTGTTAGGAGGGGCTGGGGTTTGTTGGGTTGGTGAGTGAGCTGACAGGGGGGCTGTTAGGAGGGGCTGGGGTTTGTTGGGTTGGTGAGTGGGCTGACAGGGGGGCTGTTAGGAGGGGCTGGGGTTTGTTGGGTTGGTGAGTGAGCTGACAGGGGGGCTGTTAAGAGGGGGTGGGGTTTGTTGGGTTGGTGAGCTGACAGGGGGGCTGTTAGGAGGGGGTGGGGTTTGTTGGGTTGGTTCTCTCTCTCCCTCTCCCCGTCTCTCTCTCCCTCTCCCCCTCTCCGTCTCTCTCCCTCTCTCCGTCTCTCCCTCCCTCTCTCTCTCTCCGTCTCCCTCTACCTCTGTCTCTCTCTCTCTCTTCCTCTCCCTCTCTCCGTCTCTCTCTCTCGCCCTCTCTCTCCGTCTCTCTCTCTCTCTCTCTCTCCCCTCTCTCTCTCTCCCTCTCTCTCTCTCTCCGTCTCTCTCTCTCTCCGTCTCTCTCTCTCTCTCCCCGTCTCTCTCTCTCTCCGTCTCTCTCTCCGTCTCTCCGTCTCTCTCTCCGTCTCTCCCTCTCTCTCCCCGTCTCTCCCTCTCTCTCTCCGTCTCTCTCTCCCTCTCTCTCCCTCTCTCCGTCACTCTCTCCCTCTCTCCGTCGCTCTATCCCTCTCTCTCTCCCTCTCTCCGTCTCTCTCTCCCTCTCTCCGTCTATCTCTTCGTCTCTCTCTCTCTCTCTCCGTCTCTCTCTCTCTCCCTCTCTCCCTCTCTCCGTCTCTCCCTCTCCCTGTCTCTCTCTCCGTCTCCCTGTCTCTCCCAGTCTCTCTCTCCGTCTCTCTCTCTCCCCGTCTCTCTCTCTCCCCCGCTCTCCCTGTCTCTCTCCCTCTCTCCGTCTCTCTCTCTCTCCCTCTCCCGTCTTTCTCTCCCTCTCCCCCTTTCCGTCTCTCTCCCTCTCTCCGTCTCTCTCTCCCTCTCTCCGTCTCTCTCTCCTTCTCTCTCTCTCCCTGTCTCTCTCTCCCTCTCCCTGTCTCTCTCTCTCCCTCCGTCTCTCACTCCCTCTCCCCGTCTCTCTCTCCCTCTCCCCGTCTCTCTCTCCATCTCTCTCTCCGTCTCCCTCTCCCCGTCTCTCTTTCAGTCTCTCTCTTCCTCTTCCCGTCTCTCTCTCCCTCTCCCTGTCTCTCTCTCCGTCTCTCTCTCTC
Organism: Thymallus thymallus; assembly: GCA_023634145.1. NCBI lineage: Eukaryota > Metazoa > Chordata > Actinopteri > Salmoniformes > Salmonidae > Thymallus > Thymallus thymallus. The sequence goes on along the minus strand of CM042398.1, from coordinate 395,834 downwards.
CCCGTCTCTCTCCCCGTCTCTCTCTCCATCTCTCTCTCCCTCTCCCCGTCTCTCTCCCTCTCCCCGTCTCTCCCCTTCTCTCTCTCCGTCTCTCTCTCCCTCTCCCCGTCTCTCTCTCCTTCTCTCTCTCTCTCCGTCTCTCTCTCCCTCCGTCTCTCTCTCCCTCCGTCTCTCTCTCCCTCCGTCTCTCTCCCTCTGTCTCACTCTCCCTCTCTCCGTCTCTCTCTCTCTCCCTCTCCCCGTCTCTCTCTCTCTCTCCGTCTCTCTCTCTCTCCGTCTCTCTCTCTCCGTCTCTCTCTCTCTCTCCGTCTCTCTCTCTCTCCGTCTCTCTCTCTCTCCCCGTCTCTCTCTCTCCCTCCGTCTCTCTCTCTCTCTCCGTCTCTCTCTCTCTCTCCGTCTCTCTCTCCGTCTCTCTCCGTCTCTCCCTCTCTCTCCCCGTCTCTCCCTCTCTCTCTCCCTCCGTCTCTCCCTCTCTCTCTCCGTCTCTCTCTCTCTCTCCCCGTCTCTCCCCATCTCTCTCTCCGTGTCTCTCTCTCTCTCTCTCTCTCTCTCTCTCTCTCACACACACCTACACACCTGGCAGCTTACCAACAAGCATCACATACAGTAACAGTTTGTCTGTGTGTGTGTGTAGGAGGCCATGGTGCGTTACCCTCTAAAGGAGGTCCAGTCCACCAGAACCCAGAGACCAACGGGAGGTTCCAGCTCCTCCTATCCCTACGTAGACATTCTGCTGGGAGACCTTCTGACACAGCGCATCACACAGCTACAACTGGAACAGGTCTGTGTGTCAGTGTTGTAACAATAGTCACCTTTCGGCCGTTTTGAATACAAAATAGGTGACCTACGCAATTCATGTAGATCCGATGAGAAACTTTTTTGGGGGGAGGGGCTTTGGATCAATGATAGATAGATAGATAGATAGATAGATAGATAGATAGATAGATAGATAGATAGATAGATAGATAGATAGATAGATAGACATTGTAACAATGTTTTGTCTGTGAGAGTGTTAACATTGTTGTGTGAGTGTTGTAACAATATTGTGTATGTGTGAGTGTTGTAACATTGTTTTGTCTGGGAGTGTTGTAACAATGTTTTGTCTGTGTTGTAACAATGTTTTGTCAGTGTTGTAACATTGTTTTGTCTGGGAGTGTTGTAACAATGTTTTGTCTGTGTTGTAACAATGTTTTGTCAGTGTTGTAACATTGTTTTGTCTGGGAGTGTTGTAACAATGTTTTGTCAGTGTTGTAACATTGTTTTTTCTGGGAGTGTTGTGACAATGTTTTGTCTGTGTGAGTGTTGTAACAATGTTTTGTCTGTGTGAGTGTTGTAACAATGTTTTGTCTGGGAGTGTTGTAACAATGTTTTGTCTGGGAGTGTTGTAACAATGTTTTGTCAGTGTTGTAACAATGTTTCGTCAGTGTTGTAACATTGTTTTGTCTGTGGGAGTGTTGTAATAATGTTTTGTCAGTGCTGTAACAATGTTTTGTATGTGTGAGTGTTGTAACATTGTTTTGTCTGTGTGAGTGTTGTAACAATGTTTTGTCTGTGTGAGTGTTGTAACAATGTTTTGTCTGTGTGAGTGTTGTAACAATGTTTTGTGTTAATATTTTTTTGTAACAATGTTTTGTCTGGGAGTGTTGTAACAATGTTTTGTCAGTGTTGTAACATTGTTTCGTCTGTGGGAGTGTTGTAATAATGTTTTGTCAGTGTTGTAACAATGTTTTGTATGTGTGAGTGTTGTAACATTGTTTTGTCTGTGTGAGTGTTGTAACAATGTTTTGTCTGTGTGAGTGTTGTAACAATGTTTTGTCTTTGGGAGTGTTGTAACGTTTTGTATGTTTGAATGTTGTAACAATGTTTTGTCTTTGGGAGTGTTGTAACGTTTTGTCTGTGTGAGTGTTGTAACAATGTTTTGTCTGGGAGTGTTGTAATAATGTTTTGTCTGGGAGTGTTGTAACAATGTTTTGTCAGTGTTGTAACAATGTTTTGTACGTGTGAGTGGTGTAACATTGTTTTGTCTGTGGGAGTGTTGTAATAATGTTTTGTCAGTGCTGTAACAATGTTTTGTATGTGTGAGTGTTGTAACATTGTTTTGTCTGTGTGAGTGTTGTAACAATGTTTTGTCTGTGTGAGTGTTGTAACAATGTTTTGTCTGTGTGAGTGTTGTAACAATGTTTTGTGTTAATATTTTTTTGTAACAATGTTTTGTCTGGGAGTGTTGTAACAATGTTTTGTCAGTGTTGTAACATTGTTTCGTCTGTGGGAGTGTTGTAATAATGTTTTGTCAGTGTTGTAACAATGTTTTGTATGTGTGAGTGTTGTAACATTGTTTTGTCTGTGTGAGTGTTGTAACAATGTTTTGTCTGTGTGAGTGTTGTAACAATGTTTTGTCTTTGGGAGTGTTGTAACGTTTTGTGTGTGTGAGTATTGTAACAATGTTTTGTCTTTGGGAGTGTTGTAACGTTTTGTAACGTTGTAACATTTTGTCTGTGTGAGTGTTGTAACAATGTTTTGTCTGGGAGTGTTGTAATAATGTTTTGTCTGGGAGTGTTGTAACAATGTTTTGTCAGTGTTGTAACAATGTTTTGTACGTGTGAGTGGTGTAACATTGTTTTGTCTGTGGGAGTGTTGTAATAATGTTTTGTCAGTGCTGTAACAATGTTTTGTATGTGTGAGTGTTGTAACAATGTTTTGTCTGTGTGAGTGTTGTAACAATGTTTTGTCTTTTGGAGTTTTGTAATGTTGTAACGTTGTAACGTTTTGTCTGTGTGAGTGTTGTAACAATGTTTTGTCTGGGAGTGTTGTAACAATGTTTTGTCTGGGAGTGTTGTAACAATGTTTTGTGTTCATATTTTTTTGTAACAATGTTTTGTCTGGGAGTGTTGTAACAATGTTTTGTCTGTGTTAGTGTTGTAACAATGTTTTGTCTTTGGGAGTGTTGTAACGTTTTGTATGTTTGAGTGTTGTAACAATGTTTTGTCTTTTGGAGTTTTGTAATGTTGTAACGTTGTAACGTTTTGTCTGTGTGAGTGTTGTAACAATGTTTTGTCTGGGAGTGTTGTAATAATGTTTTGTCTGGGAGTGTTGTAACAATGTTTTGTCTGGGAGTGTTGTAACAATGTTTTGTCTGGGAGTGTTGTAACAATGTTTTGTACGTGTGAGTGTTGTAACAATGTTTTGTCTGTGGGAGTGTTGTAACAATGTTTTGTCAGTGCTGTAACAATGTTTTGTCTGTGTGAGTGTTGTAACAATGTTTTGTGTTAATAATATTTTGTCAGTGTTGTAACAATGTTTTGTATGTGAGTGTTATAACAATATTGTGTATGTGTGTATGTTGTAACAATGTTTTGTCTGGGAGTGTTGTAACAATGTTTTGTCTGTGTGAGTGTTGTAACAATGTTTTGTCAGTGTTGTAACAATGTTTTGTCTGTGTGAGTGTTGTAACAATGTTTTCTGGGAGTGTTGTAACAATGTTTGTCAGTGTTGTAACAATGTTTTGTATGTGTGAGTGTTGTAACATTGTTTTGTCTGTGGGAGTGTTGTAATAATATTTTGTCAGTGTTGTAAGCAATGTTTTGCCTGTATGAGTGTTGTAACAATGTTTTGTCTGTGTGAGTGTTGTAACAATATTGTGTATGTGTGAGTGTTGTAACAATGTTTTGTCTGTGTTAGTGTTGTAACAATGTTTTGTCTTTGGGAGTGTTGTAACGTTTTGTATGTTTGAGTGTTGTAACAATGTTTTGTATGTGTGAGTGTTGTAACATTGTTTTGTCTGTGGGAGTGTTGTAATAATATTTTGTCAGTGTTGTAAGCAATGTTTTGCCTGTATGAGTGTTGTAACAATGTTTTGTCTGTGTGAGTGTTGTAACAATATTGTGTATGTGTGAGTGTTGTAACAATGTTTTGTCTGTGGGAGTGTTGTAACAATGTTTTGTCTTTGAGAGTGTTGTAACGATTTGTGTGTGTGAGTGTTGTAACAATGTTTTGCCTGTATGAGTGTTGTAACAATGTTTTGTCTGTGTGAGTGTTGTAACAATATTGTGTATGTGTGAGTGTTGTAACAATGTTTTGTCTGTGTGAGTGTTGTAACAATGTTTTGTCAGTTTTGTAACAATGTTTTGTCTGTGTGAGTGTTGTAACAATGTTTTGTCTGTGTGTGTGCCATAATGTTTTGTCAGTGTTGTAACAATATCTTGTCTGTGTGTGTGTTGTAATAATGTTTTGTCAGTGCTGTAACAATGTTTTGTCTGTTAAAATGTTGTAACAATGTTTTGTCTGTGTGAGTGTTGTAACAATATTTTGTGTGTGTGTTGTAATAATGTTTTGTCAGTGGTGTAACAATGTTTTGTCAGTGTTGTAACATTGTTTTGTCTGTGTGAGTGTTGTAACAATGTTTTGCCTGTGAGTGTTGTAACAATATTTTGTCTGTGATAGTTGTAACAATGTTTTGTCTGTGTGACTGTTGTAACAATGTTTTGTCTGTGTGAGTGTTGTAACAATGTTTTGTCTGTGTGAGTGTTGTAACAATGTTTTGTCTGTGTGAGTGTTGTAACAATGTTTTGTGTGTGTGAGTGTTGTAACAATGTTTTTTCTGTGTGAGTGTTGTAACAATATTTTGTGTGTGTGTTGTAATAATGTTTTGTCAGTGCTGTAACAATGTTTTGTCTGTTAAAATGTTGTAACAATGTTTTGTCTGTGTGAGTGTTGTAACAATATTTTGTGTGTGTGTGTTGTAATAATGTTTTGTCAGTGGTGTAACAATGTTTTGTCAGTGTTGTAACATTGTTTTGTCTGTGTGAGTGTTGTAACAATGTTTTGCCTGTGAGTGTTGTAACAATATTTTGTCTGTGATAGTTGTAACAATGTTTTGTCTGTGTGACTGTTGTAACAATGTTTTGTCTGTGTGAGTGCTGTAACAATGTTTTGTCTGTGTGAGTGTTGTAACAATGTTTTGTCTGTGTGAGTGTTGTAACAATGTTTTGTCTGTGTGAGTGTTGTAACAATGTTTTGTGTGTGTGAGTGTTGTAACGATGTTTTTTCTGTGTGAGTGTTGTAACAATGTTTTGTGTGTGTGAGTGTTGTAACAATGTTTTGTGTGTGTGAGTGTTGTAACAATGTTTTGTCTGTGTGAGTGTTGTAACAATGTTTTGTCTGTGTGAGTGTTGTAACAATGTTTTGTGTGTGTGAGTGTTGTAACAATGTTTTGTGTGTGTGAGTGTTGTAACAATGTTTTGTATGTTTGAGTGTTGTAACAATGTTTTGTCTTTTGGAGTTTTGTAATGTTGTAACGTTGTAACGTTTTGTCTGTGTGAGTGTTGTAACAATGTTTTGTCTGGGAGTGTTGTAATAATGTTTTGTCTGGGAGTGTTGTAACAATGTTTTGTCTGGGAGTGTTGTAACAATGTTTTGTACGTGTGAGTGTTGTAACAATGTTTTGTCTGTGGGAGTGTTGTAACAATGTTTTGTCAGTGCTGTAACAATGTTTTGTCTGTGTGAGTGTTGTAACAATGTTTTGTGTTAATAATATTTTGTCAGTGTTGTAACAATGTTTTGTCTGTGAGTGTTATAACAATATTGTGTATGTGTGTATGTTGTAACAATGTTTTGTCTGGGAGTGTTGTAACAATGTTTTGTCTGTGTGAGTGTTGTAACAATGTTTTGTCAGTGTTGTAACAATGTTTTGTCTGTGTGAGTGTTGTAACAATGTTTTCTGGGAGTGTTGTAACAATGTTTGTCAGTGTTGTAACAATGTTTTGTATGTGTGAGTGTTGTAACATTGTTTTGTCTGTGGGAGTGTTGTAATAATATTTTGTCAGTGTTGTAAGCAATGTTTTGCCTGTATGAGTGTTGTAACAATGTTTTGTCTGTGTGAGTGTTGTAACAATATTGTGTATGTGTGAGTGTTGTAACAATGTTTCGTCTGTGTTAGTGTTGTAACAATGTTTTGTCTTTGGGAGTGTTGTAACGTTTTGTATGTTTGAGTGTTGTAACAATGTTTTGTATGTGTGAGTGTTGTAACATTGTTTTGTCTGTGGGAGTGTTGTAATAATATTTTGTCAGTGTTGTAAGCAATGTTTTGCCTGTATGAGTGTTGTAACAATGTTTTGTCTGTGTGAGTGTTGTAACAATATTGTGTATGTGTGAGTGTTGTAACAATGTTTTGTCTGTGGGAGTTTTGTAACAATGTTTTGTCTTTGAGAGTGTTGTAACGATTTGTGTGTGTGAGTGTTGTAACAATGTTTTGCCTGTATGAGTGTTGTAACAATGTTTTGTCTGTGTGAGTGTTGTAACAATATTGTGTATGTGTGAGTGTTGTAACAATGTTTTGTCTGTGTGAGTGTTGTAACAATGTTTTGTCAGTTTTGTAACAATGTTTTGTCTGTGTGAGTGTTGTAACAATGTTTTGTCTGTGTGTGTGCCATAATGTTTTGTCAGTGTTGTAACAATATCTTGTCTGTGTGTGTGTTGTAATAATGTTTTGTCAGTGCTGTAACAATGTTTTGTCTGTTAAAATGTTGTAACAATGTTTTGTCTGTGTGAGTGTTGTAACAATATTTTGTGTGTGTGTTGTAATAATGTTTTGTCAGTGGTGTAACAATGTTTTGTCAGTGTTGTAACATTGTTTTGTCTGTGTGAGTGTTGTAACAATGTTTTGCCTGTGAGTGTTGTAACAATATTTTGTCTGTGATAGTTGTAACAATGTTTTGTCTGTGTGACTGTTGTAACAATGTTTTGTCTGTGTGAGTGCTGTAACAATGTTTTGTCTGTGTGAGTGTTGTAACAATGTTTTGTCTGTGTGAGTGTTGTAACAATGTTTTGTCTGTGTGAGTGTTGTAACAATGTTTTGTGTGTGTGAGTGTTGTAACAATGTTTTTTCTGTGTGAGTGTTGTAACAATGTTTTGTGTGTGTGTTGTAATAATGTTTTGTCAGTGCTGTAACAATGTTTTGTCTGTTAAAATGTTGTAACAATGTTTTGTCTGTGTGAGTGTTGTAACAATATTTTGTGTGTGTGTTGTAATAATGTTTTGTCAGTGGTGTAACAATGTTTTGTCAGTGTTGTAACATTGTTTTGTCTGTGTGAGTGTTGTAACAATGTTTTGCCTGTGAGTGTTGTAACAATATTTTGTCTGTGATAGTTGTAACAATGTTTTGTCTGTGTGACTGTTGTAACAATGTTTTGTCTGTGTGAGTGCTGTAACAATGTTTTGTCTGTGTGAGTGTTGTAACAATGTTTTGTCTGTGTGAGTGTTGTAACAATGTTTTGTCTGTGTGAGTGTTGTAACAATGTTTTGTGTGTGTGAGTGTTGTAACAATGTTTTTTCTGTGTGAGTGTTGTAACAATGTTTTGTGTGTGTGAGTGTTGTAACAATGTTTTGTGTGTGTGAGTGTTGTAACAATGTTTTGTCTGTGTGAGTGTTGTAACAATGTTTTGTGTGTGTGAGTGTTGTAACAATGTTTTGTGTGTGTGAGTGTTGTAACAATGTTTTGTATGTGTGAGTGTTGTAACAATGTTTTGTGTGTGTGAGTGTTGTAACAATGTTTTGTCTGTGTGAGTGTTGTAACAATGTTTTGTGTGTGTGAGTGTTGTAACAATGTTTTTTGTGTGTGAGTGTTGTAACAATGTTTTGTGTGTGTGAGTGTTGTAACAATGTTTTGTGTGTGTGAGTGTTGTAACAATGTTTTGTGTGTGTGAGTGTTGTAACAATGTTTTGTGTGTGTGAGTGTTGTAACAATGTTTTGTCTGTGTGAGTGTTGTAACAATGTTTTGTCTGTGTGAGTGTTGTAACAATGTTTTGTCTGTGTGAGTGTTGTAACAATGTTTTGTGTGTGTGAGTGTTGTAACAATGTTTTGTGTGTGTGAGTGTTGTAACAATGTTTTGTGTGTGTGAGTGTTGTAACAATGTTTTGTCTGTGTGAGTGTTGTAACAATGTTTTGTGTGTGTGAGTGTTGTAACAATGTTTTGTGTGTGTGAGTGTTGTAACAATGTTTTGTCTGTGTGAGTGTTGTAACAATGTTTTGTCTGTGTGAGTGTTGTAACAATGTTTTGTGTGTGTGAGTGTTGTAACAATGTTTTGTGTGTGTGAGTGTTGTAACAATGTTTTGTGTGTGTGAGTGTTGTAACAATGTTTTGTCTGTGTGAGTGTTGTAACAATGTTTTGTGTGTGTGAGTGTTGTAACAATGTTTTGTGTGTGTGAGTGTTGTAACAATGTTTTGTGTGTGTTTAGGGTCTGGAGCTGTGTCGGGTCATCGCTATGCACATGGAGAACATGCTGTCTGTCCGGGAGAAGAGACTCACCCTGCCACCTAGTGAGATCACTCTGTTATAACACACACACACACATCCTGCCACCTAGTGAGATCACTCTGTTATAACACACACACATCCTGCCACCTAGTGAGATCACTCAGCCAGGAGGGGTTAGAGGGGGACTGAGGAGGACTGGAGGAACAGCTAGGAGGGGTTAGAGGGGGACTGAGGAGGACTGGAGGAACAGCTAGGAGGGGTTAGCAGGGGACTGAGGAGGACTGGAGGAACAGCTAGGAGGGGTTAGCAGGGGACTGAGGAGGACTGGAGGAACAGCTAGGAGGGGTTAGAGGGGGACTGAGGAGGACTTGAGGAACAGCTAGGAGGGGTTAGAGGGGGACTGAGGAGGACTGGAGGAACAGCTAGGAGGGTTAGAGGGGGACTGAGGAGGACTGGAGGAACAGCTAGGAGGGGTTAGAGGGGGACTGAGGAGGACTGGAGGAACAGCTAGGAGGGTTAGAGGAGGACTGGAGGAACAGCTAGGAGGGGTTAGAGGGGGGCTGAGGAGGACTGGAGGAACAGCTAGGAGGGGTTAGAGGGGGACTGAGGAGGACTGTTTTTTTCTGGTAGCTCCTTCAACTACTGTAATCATGATTAGATAAATGGATGTTTATTACTGCTATGTGTTCTGTACAATGAATCAAATGTTTAATTACCAATCAAATAAAACATGGAATGTGGAGTTGTGTGTCACTGTTCCCCTGTCTTCATCAGTCTCTGCTGTGTCTCACTGGTGAGGTTCGGACCTGGCTACTCCAGTCCGGGTTTTAAACTTCACTCAGATTTTGTTCGGCCCTTGCGGTGTGTGTGGTCTAGTCTCAGGAGATTGGTCACAGATCCTGCCTGCTGATTGGTGTAAAGGTTCAGTGTTGTGGTCACAGATTATGTTGGCCAGATACTCTAGTGGCTGCTCTAACAATTAAAATAAATATATTAAAAAATAGAAGGCGGGACCAAATCATGTGTGAACAGCAGGCACAACGGTTTACAGTAGTTACCACAGCCACAAATTCAAAATTGTCTACCATAAAAATTCATGAAAACAAACATTTGCTTTTTGGCTTAAATTAAAGTTAGGGTTAGGCATAAGGTAAGCAGTGTGGTTAAGGTTAGTTTTAAAATCACATTTTAGAAATAGGCAGGGTTTATCAGTGGCAAACTCATTCAGGGCATGTGGGGCAGAGTTAAGCCTGTTTAACTAAACACAAAACAGAAATGTGTTGTTGTTGCCTGTTTTGCATGTTATTTTGGCATTAAAATATATATAATGGAGTTAGTGCTTTCTGCTTTCTGTGGTGGTGTTTCAGCCTAGCTCAGTGCTTTCTGTGGTGGTGTTTCAGCCTAGCTCAGTGCTTTCTGTGGTGGTGTTTCAGCCTAGCTCAGTGCTTTCTGTGGTGGTGTTTCAGCCTAGCTCAGTGCTTTCTGTGGTGGTGTTTCAGCCTAGCTCAGTGCTTTCTGTGGTGGTGTTTCAGCCTAGCTCAGTGCTTTCTGTGGTGGTGTTTCAGCCTAGCTCAGTGCTTTCTGTGGTGGTGTTTCAGCCTAGCTCAGTGCTTTCTGTGGTGGTGTTTCAGCCTAGCTCAGTGCTTTCTGTGGTGGTGTTTCAGCCTAGCTCAGTGCTTTCTGTGGTGGTGTTTCAGCCTAGCTCAGTGCTTTCTGTGGTGGTGTTTCAGCCTAGCTCAGTGCTTTCTGTGGTGGTGTTTCAGCCTCGCTCAGTGCTTTCTGTGGTGGTGAGGCAGCCAGTGGAAAATACAGAGTGTTGGGGTTGGTAATGTTCTCTAGTTGTGCCGTGATTAGCTCAGTGTCCTGTCACTCATGGGGACACTACATCACCGCAAAATCTACAGGTAGAGCTCGAAAATTCAAGCCCCTTGGTGCTGCCATAGTTACATTAGAAGTGCCCATCCAAGAAGGCTCAAGGTCATTGGTCACAGATAAAATTATGTAAAATCACGTTATATCTACAGTAGCTTTGATTGGACTGATCATGTCAACATCTTACTTTCTAAATCTTAGCTATCTGTCATCATCATGAATGAAGTCGACAATCTACTGGCAAATCCTTTTAATCCTTGTCACATGAAGAGAAATTATAGATAAAACATATCGGTGCTCATCAGCCATTGGACATAAACATTACACAACAAGTTGGAAATCACAAATTCAACAATGAGTGGCTTGGAAGGAATCAGTGTCTAACTGCAAGCATTGCAAAGCAATCACTAGCCTGCTATTCAGTGGAGTGGATGTGTGGTCCAAGTCTGGATTTAAAGGGTCTCTTTTCCAAGATTAAAATTATAAACATTCAATCCAGCATGACTTCTGCCTCTTTCAAAACAGCTGGAAACTCAGAACTGGGAAATCTCATACTTCAGCACAAGACAACTGGGAACTCTGGAACTTTGAATTCCAAGTAGGGAACTCTAGCCTCTTTCTAGAGCTCCGACCTGAAGATCACTAACGTCATGATTCAACCTTGTTTTTTTCAGAGTTCCCAGTTGTCTTGAAAGAACCATAAATCCAGAGAATGCCAGACTTTGATGACAAAATTTGCCCAAAAAGGACTGACGCGCCTCCTTCCTTTTCAAAAATGTATTGTATGCTGCTGCATAAATAATCAGAATTACGGATTTCCTCTTATCTGCTAGTGTCCCCTTATGCCATAGTTTGTACACCTCAGTAGAAACCACATTTGTTTAAGCAAGTCAGCCACATCAGCTATGTTTTTTTTTAAAGCAGTAAATGATGCTGAGTTAACTGTTTCACTGCCAGACAAGGCTCCGCTGATAGCCAGGTGTAGCAGTGGTAAGATGTTGGGACAGCTTTATGTGCCCTAACAGTTTGTGGTCACCGTTATAGTGCAATTCATGTATTATTTAGTATTGTGTTGTGTAGTGTAGTGACTTTGCTGGCATGCATCTAAAAAATATGTGTTTGCCCCACCAAGATGTACAGTACAATATGTGTTTGCCCCACCAAGATGTACAGTACAATATGTGTTTGCCCCACCAAGATGTACAGTACAATATGTGTTTGCCCCACCAAGATGTACAGTACAATATGTGTTTGCCCCACCAAGATGTACAGTACAATATGTGTTTGCCCCACCAAGATGTACAGTACAATATGTGTTTGCCCCACCAAGATGTACAGTACAATATGTGTTTGCCCCACCAAGATGTACAGTACAATATGTGTTTGCCCCACCAAGATGTACAGTACAATATGTGTTTGCCCCACCAAGATGTACAGTACAATATGTGTTTGCCCCACCAAGATGTACAGTACAATATGTGTTTGCCCCACCAAGATGTACAGTACAATATGTGCTAAAATCATCACTGGGGTTTATCAATATGTGAGGTGGAATCTACTTACGACCAGACAACTCCGATTTAAAGTGTTTCTTGCTCTCAAAATTGCCTCGATTTCCAGTATTAGATTGTATTTGATCAAATAAGCCACAACATTTTTTGTTAACCAAATTTGACACTCATTAACCTCCATGCAAAAACACCTCACTTAAAAAAAAACGCCACCTGATCGGAGAAGAAAGATTTTGGGACAAGGTGTGAGTCCAAACACTTAAGACACACCCTATCCCCTCAGCCCTCAAATTAAGTGGACACAATGTCGAACTTCTGATGACGTGTCGTGACGTCTAACGAGTGTACACTTGCAGGGCAAGGGGCGGGGGAGGAAGGAATGATTTTTAAATGGACCACACTTGCCCGGTGTGGTCCGGATTCGTCACTCAATTATGATTGCATATTTATTTCCATTAACTATATAATTATTAATATACGCCTACAAAACAGCATTACTTTTACGAGCCGTGTTTGTGCCGACATGTTCATTAGTAGCATAGTTTATAACTTATTTGCATTCGTTTTTATTTACACTTGTATGTTGACTTCTCCATTGATGTTGTTTTTAAGTTTTAGTCTTTTCTCAGCAGCCGCGGAGTGAACATAATTGTGCACTAGCAAACTCGACTGAAAACGAGGGCTGAGGGGCTTACGTTGTAAACTTCCCTTGCTTGGCTAATCATTTGGACGACGTGGATTCCCCCAAGGGCATAAGGCGAGGGTAAGTGGACGAGGGTGTGTCTTTTAATTGTTTGGACCGCAAGCCGGTAGTATCCCTCTCGTGTCGCCTCTTCCTCTCTGTTGTGGTCGGGGGCCAGTCAGCGTCAGTACCAGCAGCACAAATGATGGCGTCACTCTGTATGGGAACGAGAAAACCTTCAAAATAAAAGACAGCCTTACAACATTGTATCATTATGGAAAGGGTATTTTAACCTTGTATTTTTATTTAACTAGGCAAGTCAGTTAAGAACAAATTCTTATTTACTCCCAATAACAGCCGGTTGTGATACAGTCTGGATTCGAACCAGGGTGTCTATAGTGACGCCTCTAACGCTGAGATGCTGTGTCTTAGACCACTGAACCAGGTTGTATGTAGTGACTCCTCTAGCACTGAGATGCAGTGTCTTAGACCACTGAACCAGGTTGTCTGTAGTGACTCCTCTAACACTGAGATGCAGTGTCTTAGACCACTGAACCAGGTTGTCTGTAGTGACTCCTCTAGCACTGAGATGCAGTGTCTTAGACCACTGAACCAGGTTGTCTGTAGTGACTCCTCTAGCACTGAGATGCAGTGTCTTAGACCACTGAACCAGGTTGTCTGTAGTGACTCCTCTAGCACTGAGATGCAGGGTCTTAGACCACTGAACCAGGTTGTCTGTAGTGACTCCTCTAGCACTGAGATGCAGTGTCTTAGACCACTGAACCAGGTTGTCTGTAGTGACTCCTCTAACACTGAGATGCTGTGTCTTAGACCACTGAACCAGGTTGTCTGTAGTGACTCCTCTAACACTGAGATGCTGTGTCTTAGACCACTGAACCAGGTTGTCTGTAGTGACTCCTCTAGCACTGAGATGCAGTGTCTTAGACCACTGAACCAGTTTGTCTGTAGTGACTCCTCTAGCACTGAGATGCAGGGTCTTAGACCACTGAACCAGGTTGTCTGTAGTGACTCCTCTAACACTGAGATGCAGTGTCTTAGACCACTGAACCAGGTTGTCTGTAGTGACTCCTCTAACACTGAGATGCTGTGTCTTAGACCACTGAACCAGGTTGTCTGTAGTGACTCCTCTAGCACTGAGATGCAGTGTCTTAGACCACTGAACCAGGTTGTCTGTAGTGACTCCTCTAACACTGAGATGCTGTGTCTTAGACCAATGAACCAGGTTGTCTGTAGTGACTCCTTTAGCACTGAGATGCAGTGTCTTAGACCACTGAACCAGTTTGTCTGTAGTGACTCCTCTAGCACTGAGATGCAGTGTCTTAGACCACTGAACCAGGTTGTCTGTAGTGACTCCTCTAGCACTGAGATGCAGTGTCTTAGACCACTGAACCAGGTTGTCTGTAGTGACTCCTCTAGTACTGAGATGCAGTGTCTTAGACCACTGAACCAGGTTGTCTGTAGTGACTCCTCTAACACTGAGATGCAGTGTCTTAGACCACTGAACCAGGTTGTCTGTAGTGACTCTAGCACTGAGATGCAGTGTCTTAGACCACTGAACCAGGTTGTCTGTAGTGACTCCTCTAGCACTGAGATGCAGTGTCTTAGACCACTGAACCAGTTTGTCTGTAGTGACTCCTCTAACACTGAGATGCAGTGTCTTAGACCAATGAACCAGGTTGTCTGTAGTGACTCCTCTAGCACTGAGATGCAGTGTGTTAGACCACTGAACCAGGTTGTCTGTAGTGACTCCTCTAACACTGAGATGCTGTGTCTTAGACCAATGAACCAGGTTGTCTGTAGTGACTCCTCTAGCACTGAGATGCAGTGTCTTAGACCACTGAACCAGTTTGTCTGTAGTGACTCCTCTAGCACTGAGATGCAGGGTCTTAGACCACTGAACCAGGTTGTCTGTAGTGAAGCCTCTAGCACTGAGATGCAGTGTCTTAGACCACTGAACCAGGTTGTCTGTAGTGACTCCTCTAACACTGAGATGCAGTGTCTTAGACCACTGAACCAGGTTGTCTGTAGTGACTCCTCTAACACTGAGATGCTGTGTCTTAGACCACTGAACCAGGTTGTCTGTAGTGACTCCTCTGACACTGAGATGTTGTGTCTTAGACCACTGAACCAGGTTGTCTGTAGTGACTACTCTAGCACTGAGATGCAGTGTCTTAGACCACTGAACCAGGTTGTCTGTAGTGACTCCTCTAGCACTGAGATGCTGTGTCTTAGACCACTGAACCAGGTTGTCTGTAGTGACGCCTCTAGCACTGAGATGCAGTGTCTTAGACCACTGAACCAGGTTGTCTGTAGTGACTCCTCTAACACTGAGATGCAGTGTCTTAGACCACTGAACCAGGTTGTGTGTAGTGACTCCTCTAACACTGAGATGCAGTGTCTTAGACCACTGAACCAGGTTGTCTGTAGTGACTCTAGCACTGAGATGCAGTGTCTTAGACCACTGAACCAGGTTGTCTGTAGTGACTCCTCTAGCACTGAGATGCAGTGTCTTAGACCACTGAACCAGTTTGTCTGTAGTGACTCCTCTAGCACTGAGATGCAGTGTGTTAGACCACTGAACCAGGTTGTCTGTAGTGACTCCTCTAACACTGAGATGCAGTGTCTTAGACCACTGAACCAGGTTGTCTGTAGTGACTCCTCTAACTGAGATGCAGTGTCTTAGACCACTGAACCAGGTTGTCTGTAGTAACTCCTCTAGTACTGAGATGCAGTGTCTTAGACCACTGAACCAGGTTGTCTGTAGTGACTCCTCTAACACTGAGATGCTGTGTCTTAGACCACTGAACCAGGTTGTCTGTAGTGACTCCTCTAACACTGAGATGCTGTGTCTTAGACCACTGAACCAGGTTGTCTGTAGTGACTCCTCTAGCACTGAGATGCAGTGTCTTAGACCACTGAACCAGTTTGTCTGTAGTGACTCCTCTAGCACTGAGATGCAGTGTCTTAGACCACTGAACCAGGTTGTCTGTATTGACTCCTCTAGCACTGAGATGCAGTGTCTTAGACCACTGAACCAGGTTGTCTGTAGTGACTCCTCTAGCACTGAGATACAGTGTCTTAGACCACTGAACCAGGTTGTCTGTAGTGACTCCTCTAGCACTGAGATGCAGTGTCTTAGACCACTGAACCAGGTTGTCTGTAGTGACTCCTCTAGTACTGAGATGCAGTGTCTTAGACCACTGAACCAGGTTGTCTGTAGTGACTCCTCTAGCACTGAGATGCAGTGTCTTAGACCACTGAACCAGGTTGTCTGTAGTGACTCCTCTAGCACTGAGATGCAGTGTCTTAGACCACTGAACCAGGTTGTCTGTAGTGACTCCTCTAACACTGAGATGCAGTGTCTTAGACCACTGAACCAGGTTGTCTGTAGTGACTCCTCTAGTCCTGCGATGCAGTGTCTTAGACCACTGAACCAGGTTGTCTGTAGTGACTCCTCTAACACTGAGATGCTGTGTCTTAGACCACTGAACCAGGTTGTCTGTAGTGACTCCTCTAACACTGAGACGCAGTGTCTTAGACCACTGAACCAGGTTGTCTGTAGTGACTCCTCTAGCACTGAGATGCTGTGTCTTAGACCACTGAACCAGGTTGTCTGTAGTGACTCCTCTAGTACTGAGATGCAGTGTCTTAGACCACTGAACCAGGTTGTATGTAGTGACTCCTCTAGTACTGAGATGCAGTGTCTTAGACCACTGAACCAGGTTGTCTGTAGTGACTCCTCTAGCACTGAGATGCAGTGTCTTAGACCACTGAACCAGGTTGTCTGTAGTGACTCCTCTAGCACTGAGATGCAGTGTCTTAGACCACTGAACCAGGTTGTCTGTAGTGACTCCTCTAACACTGAGATGCAGGGTCTTAGACCACTGAACCAGGTTGTCTGTAGTGACTCCTCTAACACTGAGATGCAGGGTCTTAGACCACTGAACCAGGTTGTCTGTAGTGACTCCTCTAACACTGAGATGCAGGGTCTTAGACCACTGAACCAGGTTGTCTGTAGTGACTCCTCTAACACTGAGATGCTGTGTCTTAGACCACTGAACCAGGTTGTCTGTAGTGACTCCTCTAGCACTGAGATGCAGTGTCTTAGACCACTGAACCAGGTTGTCTGTAGTGACTCCTCTAGCACTGAGATGCAGTGTCTTAGACCACTGAACCAGGTTGTCTGTAGTGACTCCTCTAACACTGAGATGCTGTGTCTTAGACCACGTAACCAGGTTGTCTGTAGTGACTCTTCTAGCACTGAGATGCAGTGTCTTAGACCACTGAACCAGTTTGTCTGTAGTGCCTCCTCTAGCACTGAGATGCAGTGTCTTAGACCACTGAACCAGGTTGTCTGTAGTGACTCCTCTAACACTGAGATGCAGTGTCTTAGACCACTGAACCAGGTTGTCTGTAGTGACTCCTCTAGTACTGAGATGCAGTGTCTTAGACCACTGAACCAGAGTGTCTGTAGTGACTCCTCTAGCACTGAGATGCAGTGTCTTAGACCACTGAACCAGGTTGTCTGTAGTGACTCCTGTAACACTGAGATGCTGTGTCTTAGACCACTGAACCAGGTTGTCTGTAGTGACTCTTCTAACACTGAGATGCTGTGTCTTAGACCACTGAACCAGGTTGTCTGTAGTGACTCCTCTAGCACTGAGATGCAGTGTCTTAGACCACTGAACCAGTTTGTCTGTAGTGACTCCTCTAGCACTGAGATGCAGTGTCTTAGACCACTGAACCAGGTTGTCTGTAGTGACTCCTCTAGTACTGAGATGTAGTGTCTTAGACCACTGAACCAGGTTGTCTGTAGTGACTCCTGTAACACTGAGATGCTGTGTCTTAGACCACTGAACCAGGTTGTCTGTAGTGACTCTTCTAACACTGAGATGCTGTGTCTTAGACCACTGAACCAGGTTGTCTGTAGTGACTCCTCTAGCACTGAGATGCAGTGTCTTAGACCACTGAACCAGTTTGTCTGTAGTGACTCCTCTAGCACTGAGATGCAGTGTCTTAGACCACTGAACCAGGTTGTTTGTAGTGACTCCTCTAGTACTGAGATGCAGTGTCTTAGACCACTGAACCAGGTTGTCTGTAGTGACTCCTCTAGCACTGAGATGCAGTGTCTTAGACCACTGAACCAGGTTGTCTGAAGTGACTCCTCTAGCACTGAGATGCAGTGTCTTAGACCACTGAACCAGGTTGTCTGTAGTGACTCCTCTAACACTGAGATGCAGTGTCTTAGACCACTGAACCAGGTTGTCTGTAGTGACTCCTCTAGTACTGAGATGCAGTGTCTTAGACCACTGAACCAGGTTGTCTGTAGTGACTCCTCTAACACTGAGATGCTTGGTCTTAGACCACTGAACCAGGTTGTCTGTAGTGACTCCTCTAACACTGAGACGCAGTGTCTTAGACCACTGAACCAGGTTGTCTGTAGTGACTCCTCTAGCACTGAGACGCTGTGTCTTAGACCACTGAACCAGGTTGTCTGTAGTGACTCCTCTAGTACTGAGATGCAGTGTCTTAGACCACTGAACCAGGTTGTCTGTAGTGACTCCTCTAGCACTGAGATGCAGTGTCTTAGACCACTGAACCAGGTTGTCTGTAGTGACTCCTCTAGTACTGAGATGCAGTGTCTTAGACCACTGAACCAGGTTGTCTGTAGTGACTCCTCTAGCACTGAGATGCTGTGTCTTAGACCACTGAACCAGGTTGTCTGTAGTGACTCCTCTAACACTGAGATGCAGGGTCTTAGACCACTGAACCAGGTTGTCTGTAGTGACTCCTCTAGCACTGAGATGCAGTGTCTTAGACCACTGAACCAGGTTGTCTGTAGTGACTCCTGTAACACTGAGATGCTGTGTCTTAGACCACTGAACCAGGTTGTCTGTAGTGACTCTTCTAACACTGAGATGCTGTGTCTTAGACCACTGAACCAGGTTGTCTGTAGTGACTCCTCTAGCACTGAGATGCAGTGTCTTAGACCACTGAACCAGTTTGTCTGTAGTGACTCCTCTAGCACTGAGATGCAGTGTCTTAGACCACTGAACCAGGTTGTCTGTAGTGACTCCTCTAGTACTGAGATGCAGTGTCTTAGACCACTGAACCAGGTTGTCTGTAGTGACTCCTCTAGCACTGAGATGCAGTGTCTTAGACCACTGAACCAGGTTGTCTGTAGTGACTCCTCTAGCACTGAGATGCAGTGTCTTAGACCACTGAACCAGGTTGTCTGTAGTGACTCCTCTAGTACTGAGATGCAGTGTCTTAGACCACTGAACCAGGTTGTCTGTAGTGACTCCTCTAACACTGAGATGCTTGGTCTTAGACCACTGAACCAGGTTGTCTGTAGTGACTCCTCTAACACTGAGACGCAGTGTCTTAGACCACTGAACCAGGTTGTCTGTAGTGACTCCTCTAGCACTGAGACGCTGTGTCTTAGACCACTGAACCAGGTTGTCTGTAGTGACTCCTCTAGTACTGAGATGCAGTGTCTTAGACCACTGAACCAGGTTGTCTGTAGTGACTCCTCTAGCACTGAGATGCAGTGTCTTAGACCACTGAACCAGGTTGTCTGTAGTGACTCCTCTAGTACTGAGATGCAGTGTCTTAGACCACTGAACCAGGTTGTCTGTAGTGACTCCTCTAGCACTGAGATGCTGTGTCTTAGACCACTGAACCAGGTTGTCTGTAGTGACTCCTCTAACACTGAGATGCAGGGTCTTAGACCACTGAACCAGGTTGTCTGTAGTGACTCCTCTAGCACTGAGATGCAGTGTCTTAGACCACTGAACCAGGTTGTCTGTAGTGACTCCTCTAACACTGAGATGCAGTGTCTTAGACCACTGAACCAGGTTGTCTGTAGTGACTCCTCTAGCACTGAGATGCTGTGTCTTAGACCACTGAACCAGGTTGTCTGTAGTGACTCCTCTAACACTGAGATGCAGGGTCTTAGACCACTGAACCAGGTTGTCTGTAGTGACTCCTCTAGCACTGAGATGCAGTGTCTTAGACCACTGAACCAGGTTGTCTGTAGTGACTCCTCTAACACTGAGATGCAGTGTCTTAGACCACTGAACCAGGTTGTCTGTAGTGACTCCTCTAGCACTGAGATGCAGTGTCTTAGACCACTGAACCAGGTTGTCTGTAGTGACTCCTCTAACACTGAGATGCAGTGTCTTAGACCAGTATTAGCTGTGCCTTTACTAGTCCTGTTTTAGCTGAACCTTTACTAGTCTTGTATTAGCTGTACTAGTCCTGTATTCGCTGTACTAGTCCTGTATTAGCTGTACTAGTCCTGTATTAGCTGTACTAGTCCTGTATTCGCTGTACTAGTCCTGTATTAGCTGTACTAGTCCTGTATTAGCTGTATTAGTCCTGTATTAGCTGTACTAGTCCTGTATTAGCTGTACTAGTCCTGTATTCGCTGTACTAGTCCTGTATTCGCTGTACTAGTCCTGTATTCGCTGTACTAGTCCTGTATTCGCTGTACTAGTCCTGTATTCGCTGTACTAGTCCTGTATTAGCTGTACTAGTCCTGTATTAGCTGTACTAGTCCTGTATTCGCTGTACTAGTCCTGTATTCGCTGTACTAGTCCTGTATTCGCTGTACTAGTCCTGTATTCGCTGTACTAGTCCTGTATTAGCTGTACTAGTCCTGTATTAGCTTCACTAGTCCTGTATTAGCTGTACTAGTCCTGTATTCGCTGTACTAGTCCTGTATCAAGATAGAACTGCCAAAGGAGGTGGAGTTGCAATCTACTGCAGAGATAACCTGCAGAGTTCTGTCATACTGTCCAGGTCTGTGCCCAAACAGTTTGAGCTTCTACTTTTAAAAATCCACCTATCCAGAAATAAGTCTCTCACTGTTGCCGCCTGTTACAGACCCCCCTCAGCCCCCAGCTGTGCCCTGGACTCCATATGTGAATTGATTGCCCCCCATCTATCTTCAGAGTTTGTACTGTTAGGTGACTTAAACTGGGATATGCTTAACACCCCGGCTGTCTTTCAATCTAAGATAGATGCCCTCAATCTCACACAAATTATCAAGGAACCCACCAGGTACAACCCAAAATCCGTAAACATGGGTACCATTATTGATATCATCCTGACTAACTTGCCCTCCAAATACACCTCCTCTGTTTTCAACCAGGATCTCAGCGATCACTGCCTCATCGCCTGTGTTCGCAATGGGTCAGCGGCCAAACGACCACCCCTTATCACTGTCAAACGCTCCCTAAAACACTTTTGCGAGCAGGCCTTTCTATTCGATCTGGCCCAGGTATCCTGGAAGGATATTGACCTCATCCCGTCAGTAGAGGACGCCTGGTTGTTCTTTAAAAGTGCTTTCCTCACCATCCTAAATAAGCATGCCCCTTTTAAAAAACGTAGAACTAAGAATAGATATAGCCCTTGGTTCACCCCAGACTTGACTGCACTAGACCAACACAAAAACTTCCTGTGGCGCACTGCATTAGCATCGAATAGCCCCCGCGATATGCAGCTATTCAGGGAAGTCAGGAACAAGTACACCCAGTCAGTTAGGAAAGCAAAGGCCAGCTTTTTCAAACAGAAATTTGCTTCCTGTAGTACTAACTCCAAAAAGTTCTGGGACACTGTAAAGTCCATGGAGAATAAGAGCACCTCCTCCCAGTTGCCCACTGCACTGAGGCTCGGAAACACTGTTACCACCGATAAATCCACGATTATTGAAAATTTCAATAAGCATTTTGCTACGGCTGGCCATGCTTTCCATCTGACTACCCCTACCCCGGTCAACAGCTCTGCACCCCCGGCAGCTACTTGCCCAAGCCCCCCCCGCTTCTCCTTCACCCAAATCCTGACAGCTGATGTTCTGAAAGAGCTGCTAAGTCTGGACCCCTACAAATCTGCTGGGCTAGATAATCTGGACCCTCTCTTTCTGAAATTATCAGCCAAAATTGTTGCAACACCTATCACTAGCCTGTTCAACCTCTCTTTCGTATCGTCTGAGATCCCTAGAGATTGGAAAGCTGCCGCGGTCATCCCCCTCTTCAAAGGAGGAGACACTCTAGACCCAAACTGTTATAGACCAATATCCATCCTGCCCTGCCTTTCTAAAGTTTTCGAAAGCCAAGTTAACAAACAGATAACTGACCACTTCGAATCCCACCGTACCTTCTCTGCTATGCAATCTGGTTTCCGAGCTGGTCATGGGTGCACCTCAGCTACGCTCAAGGTACTGAACGATATCATAACCGCCATCGATAAAAGACAGTACTGTGCAGCCGTTTTCATCGACCTGGCTAAGGCTTTCGACTCTGTCAATCACCGCATTCTTATTGGCAGACTCAACAGCCTTGGTTTCTCAAGTGACTGCCTTGCTTGGTTCTCTAACTACTTTGCAGACAGAGTTCAGTGTGTCAAATCGGAGGGCCTATTGTCCGATCCTCTGGCAGTCTCTATGGGGGTGCCACAGGGGTCAATTCTTGGGCCAACCCTTTTCTCTATATATATCAACGATGTTGCTCTCGCTGCTGGTGACTCTCTCATCCATCTCTACGCAGATGACACCATTCTGTATACAACTGGACCCTCTTTGGATACTGTGTTTACTAACCTTCAATCAAGCTTCAATGCCATACAACACTTCCTTCCGTGGCCTACAACTGCTCTTAAACGCTAGTAAAACTAAGTGCATGCTTTTCTATCGAACAATGCCAGCACCCGCCCACCGGACTATCATCACTACTCTTGACGGATCCGAATTAGAATACGTGGACACCTACAAATACCTAGGCATCTGGTTAGACTATAAACTCAACTTCCAGACTCACATCAACCATCTCCAATCCAAAATTAAATCCAGAATTGGCTTCCTATTTCGCAACAAAGCCTCCTTCACTCATGCTGCCAAACATGCCCTTGTAAAACTGACTATCCTACCGATCCTTGATTTCGGCGATGTCATTTACAAACTAGCCTCCAACGCTCTACTTAGCAAATTGGATGTAGTCTATCACAGTGCAATCCGTTTTGTCACCAAAGCCCCTTACACTACCCACCACTGCGACCTGTATGCTCTCGTTGGCTGGCCTTCACTATACATTCGTCGCCAATCCCACTGGCTCCAGGTCATCTATAAGTCTTTATTAGGTAAATCCCCGCCCTATCTCAGCTCACTGGTCACCATAGCAACACCCACCCGTAGCATGCGCTCCAGCAGGTATATCTCACTGGTCACCCCCAAAGCCAACACCTCCTTTGGCCGCCATTCCTTCCAGTTCGCTGCTGCCAATGACTGGAACGAATTGCAAAAATCATTGAAGCTAGAGGTTCCTATCTCCCTCAATACCTTTAAGCATCAGCTGTCAAAGCTGCTTATCGATCGCTGCACCTGTATATAGCCCTTCTGTAAATAGCCCACACTACTACCTCATCCCCATATTTATTTTTGTTTATTTTTCACTAATCTTGCACTCCAGTATCTCTATTTGCACATCATAATTTGCACATCCTTCATTCCTGTGTTAATGATGATAATTCTGTAATTTATTTCTACTCTATAGTCTATTTATTGTCCTACCTCCCAACCTTACTGCATTTTTGCACTACATTTTGCACTCTGTTTATAGATTTTCTATTGTGTTTTTTGACTGTTTGTTTAATGTGTAACTCTGTGTTGTTATTTGTCGCACTGCTTTGCTTTGTCTTGGCCAGGTCGCAGTTGCAAATGAGAACTTGTTCTCAACTGACCTACCTGGTTAAATAAAGGTGAAATAAAAAAAATAAAAAAATATTAGCTGTACTAGTCCTGTATTCGCTGTACTAGTCCTGTATTCGCTGTACTAGTCCTGTATTAGCTGTATTAGTCCTGTATTCACTGTACTAGTACTGTATTAGCTGTACTAGTCCTGTATTAGCTGTATTAGTCCTGTATTCGCTGTACTAGTCCTGTATTAGCTGTACTAGTCCTGTATTAGCTGTACTAGTCCTGTATTAGCTGTACTAGTCCTGTATTAGCTGTACTAGTCCTGTATTAGCTGTACTAGTGTCAGGCTCTGGCCATAGAGAAGCCTATTTGCTTCTCTATGTAGCTATGGTCAGAGTCTGACAGTGTCGTTCTTTTCTGTTTCTTTGTGGGTTTTGGGTGGATCTCTAATTAGAGGCAGCTGCTACCCGTTGTCTCTAATTAGGGATCCAATATATGTTGAGTCTGTCCCTCACGCTGGTGTGGGTCGTTATCGTTACATGTCGATATATGTCGCAAGTCACGGTGAAGTAAGTGTATTCCTCCTGTTACGTTTTGATTTTGTAAGTGTTACGTTTGTTCGATCGTGTCTGTTTTGTATAGTTCGTTCATTGAGCATGTATTACATAGTATAATAAAAAACAATGTCGAACTACTATCCCTGCGCTGCGCCTTGATCATTCCCACACCCACATCGTGACAGAACAACCCACCACTACCAGACCAAGCAGCGTAACTGGGGAGAGAGGGAGAGAGAGGAGGTGCCGCCGCCGCATTATGCGCGAGACGGGGAAACGCCCGCAAACAACCCCAAGGGAATTTTGGGGGGGGGGGCTATGGGGGTGGTCTGGCCGCGAAGAAGACGAGCCAGTACCACTCCCCATATGGAGCATGGAGAGGCCGAAGTACAGATGGGGGGCTCAGAGCAAGGTGGAGGAGGAGTATCTGGAGGAACATTTTGGAGAGGTTCTGGAGGAATTGGTGGAGATAGAGGAAGAGGTCGAGAGGGAGATGGCGGAGTGGGCCAGTCCAGGTCCGGTCGTCTACTCCACTCCCAGGCCGGAGCAGTCTGCTCCACCGGTACCCAGTCCGGGTCCGGTTGTCTACTCCACCTCCCTTCCAGAGCAGTCCGCTCCACCGGTGCCCAGTCCGGGTCCGGTCGTCGTCTCCACTCCCAGGCCAGAGCAATCCGCTTCACCGATGTCCAGTCCGGGTCCGGACCTCTGCCCTACTCCACGTATCCGACCTCTGGTGCGCCTCCTCAGTCCAGTACGACCCGTGCCGGCTCCCCGCACCGGACCTCCAGTATGTGCGCCTAACCAGGTGCTTCCTGTGCCAGCTCCACGCACCCGACATCCGGTGCGCCTCCCCAGCCCTGAACCTCCAGCGAAGGTCAGCGCCTCTAAACCTCCTGCGAAGGTCAGCGCCTCTAAACCTCCTGCGAAGGTCAGCGCCTCTAAACCTCCTGCGAAGGTCAGCGCCTCTAAACCTCCTGCGAAGGTCAGCGCCTCTAAACCTTAAACCTCCTGCGAAGGTCAGCGCCCCCAAACCTCCTGCGAAGGTCAGCGCCCCTAAACCTCCTGCGAAGGTCAGCGACCCTGAGCCTCCAGCGAAGGCCAGCAACCCTGAGCCTCCAGCGAAGGCCAGCAACCCTGAGCCTCCAGCGAAGGCCAGCAACCCTAGTCCTGTATTAGCTGTACTAGTCCTGTATTCGCTGTACTAGTCCTGTATTCGCTGTACTAGTCCTGTATTAGCTGTATTAGTGACCCATATATATATTTTAGCACCAACGTTACCTTGAATGCCGTCTCTTCTAAAGCAGGACCTTCAGCCCTACAGGTTCAATAGATGCCTAACTGACCTTGAAGCAGGACCTTCAGCCATACAGGTTCAATAGATCCCTAACTGACCTTGAAGCAGGACCTTCAGCCATACAGGTTCAATAGATGCCTAACTGACCTTGAAGCAGGACCTTCAGCCATACAGGTTCAATAGATGCCTAACTGACCTTGAAGCAGGACCTTCAGCCATACAGGTTCAATAGATCCCTAACTGACCTTGAAGCAGGACCTTCAGCCATACAGGTTCAATAGATCCCTAACTGACCTTGAAGCAGGACCTTCAGGCATACAGGTTCAATAGATCCCTAACTGACCTTGAAGCAGGACCTTCAGCCATACAGGTTAAATAGATCCCTAACTGACCTTGAAGCAGGACCTTCAGCCATACAGGTTCAATAGATGCCTAACTGACCTTGAAATGTTGTAGATGCTGAAACCAAAGTCAATCCAACTTGAGACCAGTTAGGAGACAGACAGCATGTTTAGTGAAGTGAAACTTTATTTTAATATAAAATCCATAAATAGTGTCTGCAGGTGGCGTCAGGAGCGTGCACATTACAGCCAGGCGTGTGCATGTTCAGCTGCTGCAGTAATGTAGAGACGGCTGTCTATTAAGTAAACTATTATTACCCTCGCTCATATCATACGCATTTTTAGCTACTGAAGTATTTCTCTGCCATCGACCTGTATAGTATAGTTAACCATCCAACATCCACCAATGTATAGTGTACATATTCAGCCAACCACCCATACTATGCAATGTCTTTTTATAGCTTTTTTGCACTCCAGACTTCTTGTATTTCTATACTTTTTCATACTGCCGCTATATGTATCATGTACCGTGTATCTGTCTTTTGTGTACTTTCGTTGTGGCATTTTGCACCTGCCCTGTGTTTTGTTGTAGCTGCTTGACAAAGAAATTTTCCCCCGGGGATCAATAAAGTACCTATCTATCTAGTAAATATAGATCTATATCTGGTATAACTATATCTATGGCAGGCCCAGACCAATCGCTGCAGATGACCTGACACATGACAGGCTTTGATGTCTAACAGAAGTTCTCACTCAAACATACAACAGAATACGGATTCCTCTCCCTGTTCTTCTCATGATGCAGACAATCTCTCTGGTGACAGAAAACACTGCTAGTATATCTCTCTCTAAAGCTGTGGTTACACCTTGTATTAACATGTGGTTGTCGTCAACCAATCAAGATGATCTGATGGAGATTTGTTGCATTATTCCTCCCTGTATGTAAATGACCCCCTTATGACACTAGCTGTATAAATGGACAGAGAACACCATACTTTTATACTCTTCATTACAACCTACTTTAGTTATCCAGCTATTGAAGACTGGGTTTTAATGGCTACTGTCCAGACCTGTCCAGACCTGTCCAGACCTGTCCAGTCAACACACTGAGTATCTGGATGTGACGGAATACAATAAATTCCCAGGAGAAATCAAAATGCCACTTAGGCCTTAATGCCACAGTAGAAACATGACAGTACAGCTGCAAAGGCTGTGTTGACACAGGGAGCCTAATGCTGATCTTTCTCATATCTGATCTGCCTGTGTAAACGCAGCCAAAGTGCATCTCTGTACAGGTCTGGACAGGGTTGATGTTTCCGTATGTTGTCTTTAAGTTATTGTAATAACCTTTAGTCTATATGCCTTTATAAAGGAATCAAGTGTAAGGGCTCTATAGTTCAGCTTTACAGCGTGACTGAAATGTAAAGGCCTTCATATTGTCCTGCTGGGACTTCATCATAGTCCCCAATACTGTCCTGTATTAGCCCCCAATGCTGTTACAGTCCTTGGTGTTTCTGGACACTACAATGTTTTCTATTGGACGTGGGAACGGGAGAACCCTTTTTCTCTCCTTCAGGACGATATCTCTTCAGAAATATCTTTAATTCAGAGCTGGACACGGTACTGGACTGTGGCATCTGACCACAATGCCAGTAGGTTATTGGTTTCTAATGAAGACCAGGATCTTAATTCAACTGGACATGGGATCTTTTTTGAGAGGGCGGGACAACCATGACGTTAGCCAAATGTTTATGCTATCATTGTTCTGATTCGTTTACACTTCAAGGATATCCATACAAGATGCTTCCTCGACGTAGTTAGGAACATATAATCACAAACAGATCATTTCATTGTCTACAAATGTGGCTTAATAGAAGGACAACAGATACATGTTACATGTTTTTTGTTGTAGCTGCTTGATAATGAAATTTCCCCCCCGGGGGATCAATAAAGTATCTATCTATCTATCTATCTATCTATCTATCTATCTATCTATCTAGAAGCAGGTATTAATGTCTCTCTGATCAATACCCAGATATGTGTTCAGACAGAGGCTCACAAGGACCCTTATAAAACAATCAATCAATTAGTAATAATCATGTAATATTCAGCCCTGATAAAAGGTAGAAGCAACAGTTCCCTCAGTCAGCACTCACACACTGGGGGGAGAGAGGAACAGGAAGTAGAGGGGAGGAGAGGGGAACAGGAAGTAGAGGGGAGGAGAGGGGAACAGGAATTAGAGGGGAGGAGAGGGGAACAGGAATTAGAGGGGAGGAGAGGGGAACAGGAAGGAGAGGGGAACAGGAAGGAGAGGGGAACAGGAAGGCTAACAGGGGGGAGAGGGGAACAGGAAGGAGAGGGGAGGAGAGGGGAACAGGAAGGCTAACAGGGGGGAGAGGGGAACAGGAAGGCTAACAGGAAGGAGAGGGGAACAGGAAGGAGAGGGGAACAGGAAGGAGAGGGGAACAGGGGGGAGAGGGGAACAGGAAGGAGAGGGGAGGAGAGGGGAACAGGAAGGCTAACGGGGAGGAGAGGGGAACAGGAAGGTTAACGGGGAGGAGAGGGGAACAGGAAGGTTAACGGGGAGGAGAGGGGAACAGGAAGGTTAACGGGGAGGAGAGGGGAACAGGAAGGCTAACGGGGGAGAGGGGAACAGGAAGGCTAACGGGGGAGAGGGGAACAGGAAGGCTAACGAGGGAGAGGGGAACAGGAAGGCTAACGGGGAGGAGAGGGGAACAGGAAGGCTAACGGGGGAGAGGGGAACAGGAAGGCTAACGGGGGAGAGGGGAAGAGGAAGGCTAACACGGAGGAGAGGGGAACAGGAAGGCTAACACGGAGGAGAGGGGAACAGGAAGGCTAACGGGGAGGAGAGGGGAACAGGAAGGCTAACACGGAGGAGAGGGGAACAGGAAGGAGAGGGGAACAGGAAGGCTAACAGGGGGGAGAGGGGAACAGGAAGGAGAGGGGAGGAGAGGGGAACAGGAAGGCTAACAGGGGGGAGAGGGGAACAGGAAGGCTAACAGGAAGGAGAGGGGAACAGGAAGGAGAGGGGAACAGGGGGGAGAGGGGAACAGGGAGGAGAGGGGAACAGGGGGGAGAGGGGAACAGGGAGGAGAGGGGAACAGGAAGGCTAACGGGGAGGAGAGGGGAACAGGAAGGCTAACGGGGAGGAGAGGGGAACAGGAAGGAGAGGGGAACAGGAAGGCTAACAGGGAGGAGAGGGGAACAGGAAGGCTAACGGGGAGGAGAGGGGAACAGGAAGGCTAACGGGGGAGAGGGGAACAGGAAGGCTAACGGGGGAGAGGGGAACAGGAAGGCTAACGGGGAGGAGAGGGGAACAGGAAGGAGAGGGGAACAGGAAGGCTAACGAGGGAGAGGGGAACAGGAAGGCTAACGGGGAGGAGAGGGGAACAGGAAGGAGAGGGGAACAGGAAGGTTAACGGGGAGGAGAGGGGAACAGGAAGGTTAACGGGGAGGAGAGGGGAACAGGAAGGTTAACGGGGAGGAGAGGGGAACAGGAAGGCTAACGGGGGAGAGGGGAACAGGAAGGCTAACGGGGGAGAGGGGAACAGGAAGGCTAACGAGGGAGAGGGGAACAGGAAGGCTAACGGGGAGGAGAGGGGAACAGGAAGGCTAACGGGGGAGAGGGGAAGAGGAAGGCTAACACGGAGGAGAGGGGAACAGGAAGGCTAACACGGAGGAGAGGGGAACAGGAAGGCTAACACGGAGGAGAGGGGAAGAGGAAGGCTAACACGGAGGAGAGGGGAACAGGAAGGTTAACGGGGGAGAGGGGAAGAGGAAGGCTAACACGGAGGAGAGGGGAACAGGAAGGTTAACGGGGAGGAGAGGGGAACAGGAAGGCTAACACGGAGGAGAGGGGAACAGGAAGGTTAACGGGGAGGAGAGGGGAACAGGAAGGCTAACGGGGAGGAGAGAGGAACAGGAAGGCTAACGGGGAGGAGAGAAAATTATGGAAAACATCATGGGAAAATCAAAAGAAATCAGCCAAGAAAAAAAATTGTAGCCTGAAAATTGTTTCCAAACGCCTGAAGGTACCACGTTCATCTGTACAAACAATAGTACGCAAATATAAACACTATGGGACCATGCAGCCGTCATACCGCTCAGGAAGGAGACGCGTTCTGTCTCCTAGAGATTAATGTATTTTGGTTAATTAGCTGTACAGGTAAATATACAGTTACATTTACAGGTAAGTGAATATTTGCATGGTTACATAAACTGTACAGGTAAATGACAGGAAGAGATACTTTAATAGCTAAATGTGTGTATGATATCATTTGGGGTAATAATAGTAATTCCCTTAAAATACAGTCCTTAGTGCGCAGGGTATAATTACAGACAACTGCACGTATTGCACATTCGATATACTAAAAGCATGTAGATAGACAGGTGTAGTGTACAGGTACAGTCGTATGAAAAAGTTTGGGCACCTCTCTGAGGCTGCATAATAATTGACTCTGTCGTCACAGAAAATGATCACAGTGGCATGCCATTCATTTTCTAATAAAAGCTGAGTACTGGGGTATTGTCCAGACAAAGATTTTTAGTGTAGCAATATTAAGTTGTATGAAATTAAATCAGATGTGAAAAATAGGCTTGTCATTCTGTTGATTTGAATACCTGTAACTATTTAGCACTGATTAATTGGAACACACAATTGGTTTGGTGAGCTCATTAAGCCTTGAACTTCATAGACAAGTGCATCCAATCATGAGAAAAGGTATTTAAGGTGGCCAATTGCAAGTTGTTGTTCTCTTTGACTCTCCTCGGAAGAGTGGCAACATGGGGGCCTCAAAACAACTCTCAAATGACCTGAAAACAAAGATTGTTCAACATTATGGTTTAGGGGAAGGCTACAAAAAGCTATCGCAGAGATGTAAGCTGTCAGTGTCCACTGTGAGGAACATAGTGAGGAAATGGAAGACCACAGGCACAGTTCTTGTTAAGGCCAGAAGTGGCAGGCCAAGTCAAATATCGGAGAGGCAAAGGTGAAGGATGGTGAGAAGGTCAAAAACAGCCCACAGACCACCTCCAAAGACCTGCAACATCATCTTGCTGCAGATGGTGTCACTGTGCATCATTCAACAATTCAGCGCACTTTGCACAAGGAGAAGCTGTACGGGAGAGTGATGCGGAAGAAGCCTTTTCTGCACACACGCCACAAACAGAGTCGCTTGAGGTATGCAAACGCACATTTGGACAAGCCAGCTTCATTTTGGAATAAGGTGCTGTGGACTGATGAAACAAAGATTGAGTTATTTGGTCATAACAAGGGGTGTTATGCATGGCGGCAAAAGAACACAGCGTTCCAAGAAAAACACTTGCTACCCACAGTAACATTTGGTGGGGGTTCCATCATGCTGTGGGGCTGTGTGGCCAGTGCCGGTACTGGGAATCTTGTTAAAGTTGAGGGTCGCATGGATTCCACTCAATATCAGCAGATTCTTGGGAATAATGTTGAAGAATCAGTCACAAAGTTGAAGTTACGCCGGGGCTGGATATTTCAACAAGACAACGACCCAAAACACTACTCAAAATCTACCCGGGCATTTATGCAGAGGAACAAGTACAATGTTCTGGAATGGCCATCCCAGTCCCCAGACCTGAATATCATTGAGAATCTGTGGGATGATTTGAAGCGGGCTGTCCATGCTCGGCAACCATCAAACCTAACTGAACTGGAGATGTTTTGTAAGGAGGAATGGTCCAAAATACCTTCATCCAGAATCCAGACACTCATTAGAGGCTATAGGAAGAGTCTAGAGGCTGTTATTTTAGCAAAAGGAGGCTCTACTAAATATTGATGTGATTTTTCTGTTGGGGCCCAAATTTATGCACCTGTCTAATTTCGTTTTGATGCATATTGCACATTTTCTGTTAATCCAATAAACCTCATTTCACTACTGAAATATTACTGTGTCCATCAGTTATTTGATAGATCAAAATGAAATTGCTGATCCAAACACCCAATTATTTATAAATGGAAATCATGGAAATTGTCAGGGGTGCCCAAACTTTTTCATACGACTGTATAAATAGATAGACAGGTGTGTAGTGTACAGGTATATATAGATAGACAGGTGTGTAGTGTACAGGTATATATAGATAGACAGGTGTGTAGTGTACAGGTATATATAGATAGACAGGTGTGTAGTGTACAGGTATATATAGATAGACAGGTGTGTAGTGTACAGGTATATATAGATAGACAGGTGTGTAGTGTACAGGTATATATAGATAGACAGGTGTGTAGTGTACAGGTATATATAGATAGACAGGTGTGTAGTGTACAGGTATATATAGATAGACAGGTGTGTAGTGTACAGGTATATATAGATAGACAGGTGTGTAGTGTACAGGTATATATAGATAGACAGGTGTGTAGTGTACAGGTATATATAGATAGACAGGTGTGTAGTGTACAGGTATATATAGATAGACAGGTGTGTAGTGTACAGGTATATATAGATAGACAGGTGTGTAGTGTACAGGTATATATAGATAGACAGGTGTGTAGTGTACAGGTATATATAGATAGACAGGTGTGTAGTGTACAGGTATATATAGATAGACAGGTGTGTAGTGTACAGGTATATATAGATAGACAGGTGTGTAGTGTACAGGTATATATAGATAGACAGGTGTGTAGTGTACAGGTATATATAGATAGACAGGTGTGTAGTGTACAGGTATATATAGATAGACAGGTGTGTAGTGTACAGGTATATATAGATAGACAGGTGTGTAGTGTACAGGTATATATAGATAGACAGGTGCCACGGTCAGAGGTTCCATACTCCTTCTACTCATTCTATTTCTATGGTACTTCCATTTGCCAGACATAAATGACCAGTCTCTGGTCTAAAGATCTCCACTATACAGAGAAGATGATTTTAGCTATACTTGTTTACTGTAGGTGTAACAAACAGACAGACAGCTATAACAGACAGACAGACAGATGTACCTGTTTGATGTAGGTGTAAATGGCAGACAGACAGGTATAACAGACAGACAGCTATAACAAACAGACAGCTATAACAGACAGTTGTACCTGTTGGCTGTAGGTGTAACAGGCAGATAGACAGGTATAACAGAGGCAGACAGACAGGTATAACAGACAGATAGATATATGTACCTGTTTGATGTAGGTGTAACAGGCAGACAGACAGGTATAACAGACAGACAGACAGGAATAACAGACAGACAGATAGACAGGTATAACAGACAGACAGATAGACAGGAATAACAGACAGACAGGTATGACAGATAGACAGGTATAACAGATGGAGAGGTATAACAGACAGATAGACAGGTATAACAGCCAGACCGATATGACAGATAGACAGGTATAACAGACAGACAGATAGATAGACAGCTATAACAGAGACAGACAGATAGACAGGTATAACAGACAGACAGACAGATATAAAGGTATAACAGATGGAGAGGTATAACAGACAGACAGACAGACAGGTATAACAGACAGATAGACGGGTATAACAGACAGATAGACAGGTATAACAGACAGGCAGATAGACAAGTATAACAGAGGCAGATAGACAGGTATAACAGCCAGACAGATATGACAGATAGACAGGTATAACAGACAGACAGATAGATAGACAGCTATAACAGAGACAGACAGATAGACAGATATAAAGGTATAACATACAGACATGCAGATAGACAGGTATAACAGACAGACAGGTATAACAGACAGGCAGATATAACAGACAGGCAGATAGACAGGTATAACAGACAGACAAACAGATAGACAGGTATAACAGACAGACAGATAGAACAGGCAGATAGACAGATAGAACAGGCAGGCAGATAGACAGGTATAACAGACAGACAGGCAGATAGACAGGTATAACAGATGTACCTGTTTGCTGTAGGTGTTATCAAACATACAGTTCATGATGTCTTCAGCCAGTTTGGCCTGATCAGGATCAGCAGCCCGACCCACCCACGTTTACACTATTCCCTGGTCTGTACTCTCAAACGGCACCTACACACACAAACACACACACAATTGAGTCAAAACAGTATTAAGCTGGTTACATTTAACACTGAATGTTCTGACAGGTTAAAGGTTTTTTGCAGTGTGATATTTCCTGTGATAGTGAGGTTGGAAGGAAGGTCCACAGCTCCTATCAGTGTGTGTCTCAGGTATATAACTGACCTTGAGGATGAAGCAGAACTCAGAGTTCAGGTTACTGGAGTCTGTTCCTATCTGGATCGTCCCAGAGAGAGAAAGAGAGGAGAGAGTGAAGTACTGCCATTGGTGCGTATGTGGTAGAGGGTGTGTGTACCTGGTGCAGAGAGCGCTGCCATTGGTGCGTATGTGGTAGAGGGTGTGTGTACCTGGTGCAGAGAGCGCTGCCATTGGTGCGTATGGGGTAGAGGGTGTGTGTACCTGGTGCAGAGAGCGTGTCTTAATGGCATTCTCCCGCTTCAAAGTGCCTTCCCCGTGTGCGCGTGTCATAATTGCGCTTCTGCCGTAGCCCCGCGTTCTCGAGCTGCTCTCTCGCGAAAGTGTGAGACACTTCACTCCTTCACCTGAGGAGTGAAGGGTGTCGCCGCTGGAGACAGCTGCTGGGATGGCACGACTGCTAAAGGGGCGGCCGGGACGACTGGTTGGATTTCCCTGAACTCGGAGGAAAACGTAGGGACAGCCCTATCCCCCGCTAGCCTACCTGAAGGCAACATCCCCTCTGTCGGCCCCTCCAACAGCCTTAAAGTGCCCGAAGCTAAATCTAACTGAGCCCCACAGTTCTTTAAAAAATCCATCCCTAATATACAGGGGTCCTGCACTGCCACCACCCACACGGGACACCCCACCATTTTTCCTCCCACAGTCACAGACAGCTGACATTTCCCTAACATGGGGGCTAGCTCCCCCGTGACCGTCCGCAGCTGGACGGCCGTCTGCTCCACCCGCATCCCAACCGGTAGTATGTTAGGTCTCACCAGGGTTACTGTTGAGCCTGTGTCGACGAGGGCCAAACATTCCACCCCCTCTACTTTGACCCTAACATTGCAGAATTCCCCCACTGTGGTTCGACCTACTACAGCTACCGGCCCGGGAAACGCAGTGGCAGCTTCAGCCGGAGAGAGCGTGTCCCCACCCCTTGTCCTCTGCTGCTTACTTCTTCTGCTTACTGTGGGTTTGGGGGTGGAGAGGTGGGCCCACGCATCCCCCTGCTCGCGAACCCGTTGTCGTTTCCCTGGTGATGGAAAACTCTGCCATACTCCCGCTGAATATGGCCAGGCTGGCCACATCCCCAGCAGACTATGGGGGCGGAGCTGGCATTGCGTCGCTGCCTGGAGCCCTTCTCAATGACATGTGAAGCAGCCTTGACCAACTCGCTTAGCTCATTGACCCACACTGGCTTGTCAATCCCCTGCACTCCAGCCACTACTACTCTCACCTCAGGTCCACTGATCTCTCTCTCTCACCCCAGATCAGCTCCCTTTTCCTGGCTACCTCCACTGCCGCCCGTAGAGAAGGTGGTTCAGCCATCTGGACATGCTTACAGAGTTCAGAGGAAGACAGCGCTCTAATAAAACTCGTCTTGAACCCCCATCGTCATAGTTACATAGGCCCGACGTGTCATGCTCAAAACACTACTTGCTAGCGCCTTCAATGATTCCCCCGGAAGTCTCTTCCTATTCCCCAGCTCAATCCGCAGCATATTGGGCTGCGCATCGCTGATGAAACGGCACTCCAGTGCCCCCACTAGCGCACCGTAGTCGCCCCTTTCGCTTGGAGCCAGCGTTAGCAGGCATTCCGAAGCATCCTCCGTCAGGCACAAGGTCAGCTGCAACGCCTTCGTCGCGTCAGACAACCTCCCGGCACTAGCTAACAACTCGAATTGCGTGATTCCCACTTGCCTTGTCCATTGAACTTCGGAGGCTTAGCCGCTACCGTGGCTAATGGTAACAGGGCGCCGCCATCTTTGTTTACATCCGCAGGTCCCACTACGTCCACAAATGATGACGTCGACCCCCGTCGCCTTGACCTCCGACCCAGCCGAGTGGTGCGAATGAAAACCCGCCAGTTCTGCCATCCTGCTGACAGATAGCTAAACCTCAGCCATACATCCCTCCAGGTTCTCCACCGCCGTCGCCAACTGCTCCTCCCAACTGCACGCCCCTGAGCCACCCACGGACGCGTCTGACTCGAACTTAATCCTCCGCCTCGCTCCGTCCATCTCGACTGCCAATGCGAGCCACGCTAAAGCTAATCCCTAGCCTAAACTGCAATTAGCTAACTAGCCTAACGCCGACCTGCACGTAGTCCGAAACACTTCTGACACCAATGTAATGTCCCGAGCTGGGACAAATAAGGCGAGAAGGAGAGCCGACAGTCCTTGGTAGCGGGCTGTGTCGGTGGCACTGTGTTATCCTCAAAGCGGGTAAAGAATGTGTTTAGCCGTCTGGAAGGGAGGCGTCGGTCTCGGCAACGTGGTTGTTTTTCCTTTTATAATCCGTGATTGTCTGTAATCCCTGCTACATACGTCTCCTGTCTGAGCCGTTGAATAGCGACTCCACTTTGTCTCTATACTGACGTTTATCTTGTTTGATTGCCTTGCGGAGGGAATAACTACACTGTTTATGTTCTTCCATATTCCCAGTCACTCTGCTGTGGATGAAGGCGGTTCGTGCTTTCAGTTTCGTGCGAATGATACCATCTATCCAAGGTTTCTGGTTGGGGTATGTTTCAATAGACACAGTGGATACTACATTTCCTATACATTTCCTTATAAACTACCATCTACCCAAGGTTTCTGGTTGGGGTATGTTTTAATAGACATAGTGGATACTACATCTCATATACATTTCCTTATAAATGCGGTCAAAGTGTCCGTGAATTAGTTTAGAATATTATCGGAAGCTACCCGGAACATATCCCAGTCCATGTGATCAAAACAATCCTGGAGCGTGGATTCCGATTGGTCAGACCAGCGTTGAATGGACCGTATTACGGGTACTTCCTGTTTGAGTTTCTGTCTATAGGAGGGGAGGAGCAAAATGGAGTCATGGTCTGATTTGCCAAAAGGGGCGCGGGGGAGGGCTTTATAACCATTCCGGAAGTTTGAATAACAGTGATCCAGAATTTTACCGGCTCGAGTGTTACAGTCTATATGTTGGTAGAAGTTCAGCAGTCTAGTCCTCAGATGTGCTAAGTTAAAATCCCCATCTACAATAAATGCATCCTCGGGGTATGTGGTTTCCTGTTTACATAAAGTCCAGTGAAGTTCTTTGAGGGCCGACATGGTATCAGTATGAGAGGGGATTTATACGGCTGTAGCACAGATGGCAGAGAATTCCCTTGGGAGGAAGAACGTTCAACATATGATTGTAAGATATTCTTAGTCGGGTGAACAGAAGGACTTGAGTTCCTGTATGTTATCACAGTAACACCATAAATCGTTAATCATAAAACGTATACCTCCACCCTTCTGCTTCCCGGAGAGATGTTTATTCCTGTTGGCGCGATGTACTGAAAACCAAACTGGCTTTACAGAGTCGGACAGAACATTTCCAGAAAGCTATGTTTCTGTGAAGCAGAGTATGTTACAATCCTTAGTGTCTCGTCGAAAAGCAAGTCTCGCCCTGAGCTCATCAACCTTATTATCCAGAGATTGGACATTAGTGAGTAAAATACTCGGGAGCGATGGGTGGTGTGGACGC
Organism: Thymallus thymallus; assembly: GCA_023634145.1. NCBI lineage: Eukaryota > Metazoa > Chordata > Actinopteri > Salmoniformes > Salmonidae > Thymallus > Thymallus thymallus. The sequence continues at coordinate 358,888 of CM042398.1, read as the reverse complement.
TTCCTGAGTCAGACCAGGAGACCGCCCCGAGTACCTCTTCTAATATAACACATTACTGAGTACCACTCTTCATAATTTCAAGCATAGTGGTGGCTGCATCTTGTTATGGGTATGCTTGTTATCGTTAAAGACTGAGAATGGAGCTAAGCACAGACAAAATCCTAAATCTGCTTTCCACCAGACACTGGAAGAAGAATTCACCCTGCAGCAGGACAATAATCCAAATCTAAACTGGAATTGCTTTCCAAGAAGACACTGAATGTTCCTGAGTGGCCGAGTTACAGTTGTGACTTAAAATCACCGCCAAAGGTGCTTCTACAAAGTATTGACTCAGCGTTGAATACTTAAGTAAATGAGGCATTTCTGGATTTCATTTAAAACACGTTTCCCCTTTGTCATTAGGTAATGTGTAGATGGGGGATAGCCCGTTAGCTAGCTAGTTAGCCTATTTCCATTCCATTTAATATCATCAAGCTTTACAGAATGCTCTTTAGCTGCAGGGGCAGCAGCTAGCCTAGCGGTTAGAGCGTTGGGCCAGTAACCGAAAGGTCGCTGGTTTAACCCTCATTTGCTCCAAAGACTGACCCTGTAGGTAGGCCGTCATTGTAAATAAGAATGTGTTCTTAACTGACTTGCCTAGTTAAATAAAGGTTACATAAAATAAAGAAATAATAGCTAGACATTTCAAACAAAGTCCTTCTTACTGTAACTTAGTAAATAATAATCAACACAAGGGAGACATTTTAGAGGCACTGGAGCAGTGATTTTATACAAACATTAAAATAACATCATAATTCTTCCCTTTCTCCAGCCAGTCAGTCTCCTCCCAGCTGGTACAGTCTCCTCCCAGCCAGTCAGTCTCCTCCCGGCTGGTACAGTCTCCTCCCAGCTGGTACAGTCTCCTCCCAGCCAGTCAGTCTCCTCCCAGTCAGTCAGTCTCCTCCCGGCTGGTACAGTCTCCTCCCAGCCAGTCAGTCTCCTCCCAGTCAGTCAGTCTCCTCCCGGCTGGTACAGTCTCCTCCCAGCCAGTCAGTCTCCTCCCGGCTGGTACAGTCTCCTCCCAGCTGGTACAGTCTCCTCCCAGCTGGTACAGTCTCCTCCCAGCTGGTACAGTCTCCTCCCAGTCAGTCAGTCTCCTCCCAGCTGGTACTTGGATTTACAATTCTATTCTTTCCTCCAATGTTACATATTGGGGACAAAACACATTCATATTCAAATACATGTATTTATTTCTCTGTAAAATATTGATGTATTTGGTCAGAGCATCTCCATGGCAGCAGTGGCCCCAGGGGTTAAAGGTCAGCGCTGAGGGCAGGTGACACGTGTGTGTCCAGGCATGTGACAGATGCCACAGGTACGGGGTTTCTTGGCGGCGGCTCCTCCTCCCCCAGTCTTCCTCCCCCTCTTCCCCCAGTCTCCCCCTGTCTCTCCCCCTCCATACCCTCCTCTCTCTCCGCCTCCATACCCCCCGGAAACTGAAGCTGTGGGAGACACAGACAGAGGGTTAGGGTTACATATAATGCCAGAGAAGCAGTGTGTATTACAGTGCGTGTTTAGTTACCTGGCGGTGGGACGTTCTCGTCAGCCCAGAGGAAGAATCCACACTGTTGATCTCTGGGCTTCCCACATGTATGGAACACTCGTCCTTTATTGGGTCCCACCTTCTGCACTGTCCTCTGAACTGCTGGCTCACTGCAGTTACACACCACCTCACCACCCCACCCCACCCCCACGGAGGTCCTGGGGGGCTGAAGTGTCCTGCTGGGTGGCGCCCCCTGGTGGCCGGGAGGGTTAGTGTTGGTCTGGTCGGTCCACAGGAAGAAGTTACAGCCTCCAGAGGAACATCTATAAAACTGCCTGCCCTGGTTGGACCCATCCTTCCTCACGGTGAGGAGGACCGCCTCCGACCCACAGTTACACACTGTGATGCCACCACCTCTGGGGTCAGGGGGTGGGGCCTGGGGGTCAGGGTGGGGGGGCCAGGAGGAGGAGGGGGGGTTGGGGTCTTGGGAGGGCAGTGGGTCCGGTCTGGGGGCTGGGCGAGGTCTCGGCTGATTGGACGCCGGGTCTCCCCTTCCCCCCCCTCCCCCAGCTCCTCCCCCCACCCCCCCTCCGCCCATTCGAAGGTATTTGAGGTTGAGCACCTCCCTCAGTGTCTCGTCACACCCACCGATGCAGCCCACAAACTCCAGCGGCATCATGGGAGGGAGGCTGCCTCGTCTGAACTTGAACTTTAACCTGCATAGATTAGATAGATAGATTAGATAGATTAGATAGATTAGATAGATTAGATAGATTAGATAGATAGATAGATAGATAGATAGATAGATAGATAGATAGATAGATAGATAGATAGATAGATAGATAGATAGATAGATAGATAGATAGATAGATAGATAGATAGATAGATAGATAGATAGATAGATAGATAGATAGATTAGATAAGATAGATAGATAAGATAGATAGATAAGATAGATAGATAGATAGATAGATAGATAGGCAGGCCTGTATCTGTGCTCTGAGGGAACAACAGAAATTCATCAAACAAGGGATGCTGGGAGTCCCTAAGAAGGGATCGCTCCTTACGCATGACTCGTGTCTAATACAGGTGAGAAAGGTCAGTTAAGTTCATACCAATGAGCCTGCTAGAACTTGAGGTAGTCACATCATACAAGTACTTGGGAGTATGGCTGGACGTTACACTGTCCTTCTCTCAGCACATATCAAAGCTGCAGGCTAAAGTTAAATCTAGACTTGGTTTCCTCTATCGTAATCACTCCTCTTTCACCCCAGCTGCCAAACTAACCCTGATTCAGATGACCATCCTACCCATGTTAGATTACGGAGATATCATTGATAGATCGGCAGGTAAGGGTGTTCTAGAGAGGCTAGATGTTCTTTACCATTCAGCCATCAGATTTGCCACCAATGCTCCTTATAGGAGACATCACTGCACTCTATACTCCTCTGTAAACTGGTCATCTCTGTAAACCCGTCACAAGACCCACTGGTTGATGCTTATTTATAAAACCCTCTTAGACCTCACTCCCCCCTATCTGAGATATCTACTGCAGCCCTCATCCTCCACATACAACACCCTATCTGAGATATCTACTGCAGCCCTCATCCTCCACATACAACACCCTATCTGAGATATCTACTGCAGCCCTCATCCTCCACATACAACAACCTATCTGAGATATCTACTGCAGCCCTCATCCTCCACATACAACACCCTATCTGAGATCTCTACTGCAGCCCTCATCCTCCACATACAACACCCTATCTGAGATATCTACTGCAGCCCTCATCCTCCACATACAACAACCTATCTGAGATATCTACTGCAGCCCTCATCCTCCACATACAACACCCTATCTGAGATCTCTACTGCAGCCCTCATCCTCCACATACAACACCCTATCTGAGATATCTACTGCAGCCCTCATCCTCCACATACAACAACCTATCTGAGATATCTACTGCAGCCCTCATCCTCCACATACAACACCCTATCTGAGATATCTACTGCAGCCCTCATCCTCCACATACAACAACCTATCTGAGATATCTACTGCAGCCCTCATCCTCCACATACAACACCCTATCTGAGATATCTACTGCAGCCCTCATCCTCCACATACAACACCCTATCTGAGATATCTACTGCAGCCCTCATCCTCCACATACAACACCCTATCTGAGATATCTACTGCAGCCCTCATCCTCCACATACAACAACCTATCTGAGATCTCTACTGCAGCCCTCATCCTCCACATACAACACCCTATCTGAGATATCTACTGCAGCCCTCATCCTCCACATACAACACCCTATCTGAGATATCTACTGCAGCCCTCATCCTCCACATACAACACCCTATCTGAGATCTCTACTGCAGCCCTCATCCTCCACATACAACACCCTATCTGAGATCTCTACTGCAGCCCTCATCCTCCACATACAACACCCTATCTGAGATCTCTACTGCAGCCCTCATCCTCCACATACAACACCCTATCTGAGATCTCTACTGCAGCCCTCATCCTCCACATACAACACCCTATCTGAGATATCTACTGCAGCCCTCATCCTCCACATACAACACCCTATCTGAGATCTCTACTGCAGCCCTCATCCTCCACATACAACACCCTATCTGAGATATCTACTGCAGCCCTCATCCTCCACATACAACACCCTATCTGAGATCTCTACTGCAGCCCTCATCCTCCACATACAACACCCTATCTGAGATCTCTACTGCAGCCCTCATCCTCCACATACAACACCCTATCTGAGATCTCTACTGCAGCCCTCATCCTCCACATACAACACCCTATCTGAGATCTCTACTGCAGCCCTCATCCTCCACATACAACACCCTATCTGAGATATCTACTGCAGCCCTCATCCTCCACATACAACACCCTATCTGAGATCTCTACTGCAGCCCTCATCCTCCACATACAACACCCTATCTGAGATCTCTACTGCAGCCCTCATCCTCCACATACAACACCCTATCTGAGATCTCTACTGCAGCCCTCATCCTCCACATACAACACCCTATCTGAGATATCTACTGCAGCCCTCATCCTCCACATACAACACCCTATCTGAGATCTCTACTGCAGCCCTCATCCTCCACATACAACACCCTATCTGAGATCTCTACTGCAGCCCTCATCCTCCACATACAACACCCTATCTGAGATATCTACTGCAGCCCTCATCCTCCACATACAACACCCTATCTGAGATCTCTACTGCAGCCCTCATCCTCCACATACAACACCCTATCTGAGATATCTACTGCAGCCCTCATCCTCCACATACAACACCCTATCTGAGATATCTACTGCAGCCCTCATCCTCCACATACAGTTGTTTTGTCTCTCTTGTCGTGATGTGTGTTTGGTCCTATATTTATATTTATATATTTTATATACCAGACAGATATAGGGAAGGTCATGACAGTTAATACAGCAGTGGGGAACAGACAGATATAGGGAAGGTCATGACAGTTAATACAGCAGTGGGGAACAGAGCTGGGAACAGACAGATATAGGGAAGGTAATGACAGTTAATACAGCAGTGGGGAACAGAGCTGGAGAACAGACAGATATAGGGAAGGTAATGACAGTTAATACAGCAGTGGGGAACAGCTGGAGAACAGACAGATATAGGGAAGGTCATGACAGTTAATACAGCAGTGGGGAACAGAGCTGGGAACAGACAGATATAGGGAAGGTAATGACAGTTAATACAGCAGTGGGGAACAGAGCTGGAGAACAGACAGATATAGGGAAGGTCATGACAGTTAATACAGCAGTCGGGAACAGACAGATATAGGGAAGGTAATGACAGTTAATACAGCAGTGGGGAACAGAGCTGGGAACAGACAGATATAAGGAAGGTAATGACAGTTAATACAGCAGTGGGGAACAGAGCTGGAGAACAGACAGATATAGGGAAGGTCATGACAGTTAATACAGCAGTGGGGAACAGAGCTGGAGAACAGACAGATATAGGGAAGGTAATGACAGTTAATACAGCAGTGGGGAACAGACAGATATAGGGAAGGTAATGACAGTTAATACAGCAGTGGGGAACAGAGCTGGGAACAGACAGATATAGGGAAGGTAATGACAGTTAATACAGCAGTGGGGAACAGAGCTGGAGAACAGACAGCTATAGGGAAGGTAATGACAGTTAATACAGCAGTGGGGAACAGAGCTGGAGAACAGACAGATATAGGGAAGGTCATGACAGTTAATACAGCAGTCGGGAACAGACAGATATAGGGAAGGTAATGACAGTTAATACAGCAGTGGGGAACAGACAGATATAGGGAAGGTAATGACAGTTAATACAGCAGTGGGGAACAGAGCTGGGAACAGACAGATATAAGGAAGGTAATGACAGTTAATACAGCAGTGGGGAACAGAGCTGGGAACAGACAGATATAGGGAAGGTCATGACAGTTAATACAGCAGTGGGGAACAGAGCTGGAGAACAGACAGCTATAGGGAAGGTAATGACAGTTAATACAGCAGTGGGGAACAGAGCTGGAGAACAGACAGATATAGGGAAGGTCATGACAGTTAATACAGCAGTCGGGAACAGACAGATATAGGGAAGGTAATGACAGTTAATACAGCAGTGGGGAACAGAGCTGGAGAACAGACAGATATAGGGAAGGTAATGACAGTTAATACAGCAGTGGGGAACAGACAGATATAGGGAAGGTAATGACAGTTAATACAGCAGTGGGGAACAGAGCTGGAGAACAGACAGATATAGGGAAGGTAATAACAGTTAATACAGCAGTGGGGAACAGACAGATATAGGGAAGGTCATGACAGTTAATACAGCAGTGGGGAACAGAGCTGGGAACAGACAGATATAAGGAAGGTAATGACAGTTAATACAGCAGTGGGGAACAGAGCTGGAGAACAGACAGATATAGGGAAGGTAATAACAGTTAATACAGCAGTGGGGAACAGACAGATATAGGGAAGGTCATGACAGTTAATACAGCAGTGGGGAACAGAGCTGGGAACAGACAGATATAGGGAAGGTCATGACAGTTAATACAGCAGTGGGGAACAGAGCTGGGAACAGACAGATATAGGGAAGGTAATGACAGTTAATACAGCAGTGGGGAACAGACAGATATAGGGAAGGTAATGACAGTTAATACAGCAGTGGGGAACAGAGTTGGGAACAGACAGATATAGGGAAGGTAATGACAGTTAATACAGCAGTGGGGAACAGAGCTGGATAACAGACAGATATAGGGAAGGTCATGACAGTTAATACAGCAGTGGGGAACAGAGCTGGAGAACAGACAGCTATAAGGGAAGGTAATGACAGTTAATACAGCAGTGGGGAACAGAGCTGGAGAACAGACAGATATAGGGAAGGTCATGACAGTTAATACAGCAGTCGGGAACAGACAGATATAGGGAAGGTAATGACAGTTAATACAGCAGTGGGGAACAGAGCTGGAGAACAGACAGATATAGGGAAGGTAATGACAGTTAATACAGCAGTGGGGAACAGACAGATATAGGGAAGGTAATGACAGTTAATACAGCAGTGGGGAACAGAGCTGGAGAACAGACAGATATAGGGAAGGTCATGACAGTTAATACAGCAGTGGGGAACAGACAGATATAGGGAAGGTAATGACAGTTAATACAGCAGTGGGGAACAGAGCTGGAGAACAGACAGCTATAGGGAAGGTAATGACAGTTAATACAGCAGTGGGGAACAGAGCTGGAGAACAGACAGATATAGGGAAGGTCATGACAGTTAATACAGCAGTCGGGAACAGACAGATATAGGGAAGGTAATGACAGTTAATACAGCAGTGGGGAACAGAGCTGGAGAACAGACAGATATAGGGAAGGTCATGACAGTTAATACAGCAATGGGGAACAGAGCTGGAGAACAGACAGATATAGGGAAGGTAATGACAGTTAATACAGCAGTGGGGAACAGACAGATATAGGGAAGGTAATGACAGTTAATACAGCAGTGGGGAACAGAGCTGGAGAACAGACAGATATAGGGAAGGTCATGACAGTTAATACAGCAGTGGGGAACAGACAGATATAGGGAAGGTAATGACAGTTAATACAGCAGTGGGGAACAGAGCTGGAGAACAGACAGATATAGGGAAGGTAATAACAGTTAATACAGCAGTGGGGAACAGACAGATATAGGGAAGGTCATGACAGTTAATACAGCAGTGGGGAACAGAGCTGGGAACAGACAGATATAAGGAAGGTAATGACAGTTAATACAGCAGTGGGGAACAGAGCTGGAGAACAGACAGATATAGGGAAGGTCATGACAGTTAATACAGCAGTGGGGAACAGAGCTGGAGAACAGACAGATATAGGGAAGGTAATGACAGTTAATACAGCAGTGGGGAACAGACAGATATAGGGAAGGTAATGACAGTTAATACAGCAGTGGGGAACAGAGCTGGGAACAGACAGATATAGGGAAGGTAATGACAGTTAATACAGCAGTGGGGAACAGAGCTGGAGAACAGACAGATATAGGGAAGGTCATGACAGTTAATACAGCAGTGGGGAACAGACAGATATAGGGAAGGTAATGACAGTTAATACAGCAGTGGGGAACAGAGCTGGGAACAGACAGATATAGGGAAGGTCATGACAGTTAATACAGCAGTGGGGAACAGAGCTGGGAACAGACAGATATAGGGAAGGTAATGACAGTTAATACAGCAGTGGGGAACAGACAGATATAGGGAAGGTAATGACAGTTAATACAGCAGTGGGGAACAGAGTTGGGAACAGACAGATATAGGGAAGGTAATGACAGTTAATACAGCAGTGGGGAACAGAGCTGGAGAACAGACAGATATAGGGAAGGTCATGACAGTTAATACAGCAGTGGGGAACAGACAGATATAGGGAAGGTAATGACAGTTAATACAGCAGTGGGGAACAGAGCTGGAGAACAGACAGATATAGGGAAGGTCATGACAGTTAATACAGCAGTGGGGAACAGAGCTGGGAACAGACAGATATAGGGAAGGTCATGACAGTTAATACAGCAGTGGGGAGAGTACTGGACAGCTTTTGACATCAAATGGACTTTGGTGGTCAAGATGTGTTGGTATCTGTACTGATGGTGCAAAAGCCATGAGAGGGAGACATAGTGGAGTGGTAACGAGCGTGGAAGCAGTTGCTCCCAGCGCCACTTGGGTTCACTGCAGCATCCACCGAGAGGCTCTTGCTGCCAAGGGAACGCCTGACAGCTTGAAAGACGTTTTGGACACTATAGTTAAAATGGTTAACTTTGTTAAATCAAGGCCCCTGAACTCTCGTGTATTTTCTGCATTATGTAAAGATATGGACAGCGACCATGTAACCCTTTTACAACATACAGAAGTGCGCTGGTTATCAAGGGGCAAAGTATTGACACGTTTTATTGAATTGAGAGACAAGCTTAAAGTTTTGATCTGAATCTAGGATTACAGGGACTCTCCAACTATATTCAATGTGCTGGACAGAATAAAGGCTATGATTAAGACGTTGGAGCTCTTCTCTGTCTGCTTTAACAAGGACAACACAGGTCTTTCCATCATTGTAGGATTTTTTTGTGTGCAAGCTTACGGACAATGTAGGGCAGCAGGTAGCCTAGCGGTTATGGTAGCCTAGCGGTTATGGTAGCCTAGCGGTTATGGTAGCCTAGCGGTTATGGTAGCCTAGCGGTTATGGTAGCCTAGCAGTTATGGTAGCCTAGCGGTTATGGTAGCCTAGCGGTTATGGTAGCCTAGCGGTTATGGTAGCCTAGCGGTTATGGTAGCCTAGCGGTTAAAGTGTTGGGCCAGTAACCGAAAAGTGGCTGGTTTGAATACCCGAGCCGACAAGGTGAAAAGCCTGCCGATGTGTCCTTGAGCAAGGCACTTAACTGTAATTTGCTCCAGGGGCTGACCCTGTAGGTAGGCCGTCATTGTAAATAAGAATATGTTCTTAACTGACTTGCCTAGTTAACTGACTTGGTCCTGCCGTACATACCTACACGTACGCTCCGGTCACAAGACGCAGGCCTCCTTACTGTCCCTAGAATCTCTAAGCAAACAGGTGGAGGCGGGGCTTTCTATAGAGCTCCATTTTTATGGAATGGTCTGCCTATCCATGTGAGAGACACAGACTCCGTCTCAACCTTTAAGTCTTTACTGAAGACTCATCTCTTCCGTAGGTCCTATGATTGAGTGTAGTCTGGCCCAGGGGTGCAAGGGTGAACGGCAAGGCACTGGAGCGACGAACCACCCTTGCTGTCTCTGCCTGGCCGGTTCCCGTTTCTCCATTGGGATTCTCTGCCTCTGACCCTATTATGGGGGCTGAGTCACTGGCTTACTGGTACTTTCCATGTCATCCCTAGGAGGGGTGCGTCACTTCCTGTCTGGTTTGTCGCCCCCTCGGGCTTGTGCAGTGGAGGGGATCTTCCGTGGGCTATACTCAGCCTTGTAAGTTGGTGGTTGTTGATATCCCTCTATTGGTGTAGGGGCTGTGCTTGGCAGAGTGGGTGAGGTTATATCCTGCCTGGTTTGGCCCTGTCCGGGGGTATTGTCTGGGTATTGTCGGAGGGGGCCACAGTGTCTCCTGACCCCCCCTGTCTCAGCCTCCAGTATCTATGCTGCAATAGTCTATGTGCCGGGGGGCTCGGGTCAGTTTGTTAAATCTGATGTTATTATCCGGTGTCTTGTGTGAATTTAAGTATGCTCCCTCTAATTCGCTCTCTCTCCCACTCTACCTCCTCTCCCGGAGGACCTGAGCCTACCCGGAGGACCATGCTTCAGGACCACCTGTCCTGATGACTCCTAGCTGTTCCCAGTCCACCTGGTTGTGCTGCTGCACCGGTTTCAACTCCTCTGCCTGCGGTTATGGAACCCTGACCTGTTCATTGGACGTGCCACCCTGTCCCAGACCTGCTGTTTTCACCTCACTCTCGCTCTATTGCACTGAAAAACCAAGTGACATTCACTGCTGATGTATTTACCTGTTGCAACCTCCACAACTACTTTTATTATTATCTGACCCTGCTGGTCATCTATGAACATTTGAACATCTTGGAGAAAGAACTGGCCTTAATGGCCATAAATTGTTTTAATCTCCACCCGGCACAGCCAGAAGAGGACTGGCCACCCCTCAGAGCCTGGTTCCTCTCTAGGTTTCTTCCTAGGTTTTGCCTTTCTAGGGAGTTTTTCCTAGCCACCGTGCTTCTACATCTGCATTGCTTGCTGTTTGGGGTTTTAGGCTGGGTTTCTGTATAGCACTTTGTGACATCGGCTGATGTAAAAAGGGATTTATAAATTACATTTGATTTGATGGAAAATGCCAGTGTGCCAGTTTTTACATGATGGAAACTAACATGCTTTTGACACAGACATGTATAACAGACAGACATATATAACAGACAGACATGTATAACAGACAGACATGTATAACAGACAGAAGACAGACAGGTATAACAGACAGACATGTATAACAGACAGAAGACAGACAGGTATAACAGACAGACATGTATAACAGACAGACATGTATAACAGACAGAAGACAGACAGGTATAACAGACAGACATGTATAACAGACAGACATGTATAACAGACAGACATGTATAACAGACAGAAGACAGACAGGTATAACAGACAGACATGTATAACAGACAGACATGTATAACAGACAGACATGTATAACAGACAGAAGACAGACAGGTATAACAGACAGACATGTATAACAGACAGACATGTATAACAGACAGAAGACAGACAGGTATAACAGACAGACATGTATAACAGACAGACATGTATAACAGACAGACATGTATAACAGACAGAAGACAGACAGGTATAACAGACAGACATGTATAACAGACAGACATGTATAACAGACAGAAGACAGACAGGTATAACAGACAGACATGTATAACAGACAGACAGGTATAACAGACAGAAGACAGACATGTATAACAGACAGACATGTATAACAGACAGACATGTATAACAGACAGAAGATAGACAGGTATAACAGACAGACATGTATAACAGACAGACATGTATAACAGACAGAAGACACACAGGTATAACAGACAGACATGTATGACAGACAGGTATAACAGACAGAAGACAGACATGTATAACAGACAGACATGTATAACAGACAGATGACAGACAGGTATAACAGACAGACATGTATAACAGACAGACAGGTATAACAGACAGACATGTATAACAGACAGACATGTATAACAGACAGAAGACAGACATAACAGACAGACATGTGTAACAGACAGAAGACAGACAGGTATAACAGACAGACATGTATAACAGACAGAAGACAGACAGGTATAACAGACAGACATGTATAACAGACAGAAGACAGACAGGTATAACAGACAGACATGTATAACAGACAGAAGACAGACAGGTATAACAGACAGACATGTATAACAGACAGAAGACAGACAGGTATAACAGACAGACATGTATAACAGACAGAAGACAGACAGGTATAACAGACAGACATGTATAACAGACAGAAGCCAGACAGGTATAACAGACAGACATGTATAACTGACAGAAGACAGACAGGTATAACAGACAGACATGTATAACAGACAGAAGACAGACAGGTATAACAGACAGACATGTATAACAGACAGAAGACAGACAGGTATAACAGACAGACATGTATAGCAGACTGAAGCCAGACAGGTATAACAGACAGACATGTACAGTGGGGAGAACAAGTATTTGATACACTGTAATTTTTATCATAGGTACTCTTCAACTGTGAGTGACGGAATCTAAAACAAAAATCCAGAAAATCACATTGTATGATTTTTAAGTAATTCATTTACATTTTATTGCATGACATAAGTATTTGATACATCAGAAAAGCAGAACTTAATATTTGGTACAGAAACCTTTGTTTGCAATTACAGAGATCATACGTTTCCTGTAGTTCTTGACCAGGTTTGCACACACTGCAGCAGGGATTTTGGCCCACTCCTCCATACAGATCCTTCAGGTTTCGGGGCTGTCGCTGGGCAATACGGACTTTCAGCTCCCTCCAAAGATTTTCTATTGGATTCAGGTCTGGAGACTGGCTAGGCCACTCCAGGACCTTGAGATGCTTCTTACGGAGCCACTCCTTAGTTGCCCTGGCTGTGTGTTTTGGGTCGTTGCCATGCTGGAAGACCCAGCCACGACCCATCTTCAATGCTCTTACTGAGGGAAGGAGGTTGTTGGCCAAGATCTCGCGATACATGGCCCCACCCATCCTCCCCTCAATACGGTGCAGTCGTCCTGTCCCCTTTGCAGAAAAGCATCCCCAAAGAATGATGTTTCCACCTCCATGCTTCACGGTTGGGATGGTGTTCTTGGGGTTGTACTCATCCTTCTTCTTCCTCCAAACACGGCGAGTGGAGTTTAGACCAAAAAGCTCTATTTTTGTCTCATCAGACCACATGACCTTCTCCCATTCCTCCTCTGGATCATTCAGATGGTCATTGACAAACTTCAGACGGGCCTGGACATGCGATGGCTTGAGCAGGGGGACCTTGCGTGCGCTGCAGGATTTTAATCCATGACGGCGTAGTGTGTTACTAATGGTTTTCTTTGAGACTGTGGTCTCAGCTCTTTTCAGGTCATTGACCAGGTCCTGCCGTGTAGTTCTGGGCTGATCCCTCACCTTCCTCATGATCATTGATGCCCCACGAGGTGAGATCTTGCATGGTGCCCCAGACCGAGGGAGATTGACCGTCATCTTGAACTTCTTCCATTTTCTAATAATTGCGCCAACAGTTGTTGCCTTCTCACCAAGCTGCTTGCCTATTGTCCTGTAGCCCATCCCAGCCTTGTGCAGGTCTACAATTTTATCCCTGATGTCCTTACACAGCTCTCTGGTCTTGGCCATTGTGGAGAGGTTGGAGTCTGTTTGATTGAGTGTGTGGACAGGTGTCTTTTATACAGGTAACGAGTTCAAACAGGTGCAGTTAATACAGGTAATGAGTGGAGAACAGGAGGGCTTCTTAAAGAAAAACTAACAGGTCTGTGAGAGCCGGAATTCTTACTGGTTGGTAGGTGATCAAATACTTATGTCATGCAATAAAATGCTAATTAATATAGGGAAGGTAATAACAGTTAATACAGCAGTGGGGAACAGACAGATATAGGGAAGGTCATGACAGTTAATACAGCAGTGGGGAACAGAGCTGGGAACAGACAGATATAAGGAAGGTAATGACAGTTAATACAGCAGTGGGGAACAGAGCTGGAGAACAGACAGATATAGGGAAGGTCATGACAGTTAATACAGCAGTGGGGAACAGAGCTGGAGAACAGACAGATATAGGGAAGGTAATGACAGTTAATACAGCAGTGGGGAACAGACAGATATAGGGAAGGTAATGACAGTTAATACAGCAGTGGGGAACAGAGCTGGGAACAGACAGATATAGGGAAGGTAATGACAGTTAATACAGCAGTGGGGAACAGAGCTGGAGAACAGACAGATATAGGGAAGGTCATGACAGTTAATACAGCAGTGGGGAACAGACAGATATAGGGAAGGTAATGACAGTTAATACAGCAAAACAAAAATCCAGAAAAATCACATTGTATGATTTTTAAGTAATTCATTTACATTTTATTGCATGACATAAGTATTTGATACATCAGAAAAGCAGAACTTAATATTTGGTACAGAAACCTTTGTTTGCAATTACAGAGATCATACGTTTCCTGTAGTTCTTGACCAGGTTTGCACACACTGCAGCAGGGATTTTGGCCCACTCCTCCATACAGATCCTTCAGGTTTCGGGGCTGTCGCTGGGCAATACGGACTTTCAGCTCCCTCCAAAGATTTTCTATTGGATTCAGGTCTGGAGACTGGCTAGGCCACTCCAGGACCTTGAGATGCTTCTTACGGAGCCACTCCTTAGTTGCCCTGGCTGTGTGTTTTGGGTCGTTGCCATGCTGGAAGACCCAGCCACGACCCATCTTCAATGCTCTTACTGAGGGAAGGAGGTTGTTGGCCAAGATCTCGCGATACATGGCCCCACCCATCCTCCCCTCAATACGGTGCAGTCGTCCTGTCCCCTTTGCAGAAAAGCATCCCCAAAGAATGATGTTTCCACCTCCATGCTTCACGGTTGGGATGGTGTTCTTGGGGTTGTACTCATCCTTCTTCTTCCTCCAAACACGGCGAGTGGAGTTTAGACCAAAAAGCTCTATTTTTGTCTCATCAGACCACATGACCTTCTCCCATTCCTCCTCTGGATCATTCAGATGGTCATTGACAAACTTCAGACGGGCCTGGACATGCGCTGGCTTGAGCAGGGGGACCTTGCGTGCGCTGCAGGATTTTAATCCATGACGGCGTAGTGTGTTACTAATGGTTTTCTTTGAGACTGTGGTCCCAGCTCTCTTCAGGTCATTGACCAGGTCCTGCCGTGTAGTTCTGGGCTGATCCCTCACCTTCCTCATGATCATTGATGCCCCACGAGGTGAGATCTTGCATGGTGCCCTAGACCGAGGGAGATTGACCGTCATCTTGAACTTCTTCCATTTTCTAATAATTGCGCCAACAGTTGTTGCCTTCTCACCAAGCTGCTTGCCTATTGTCCTGTAGCCCATCACAGCCTTGTGCAGGTCTACAATTTTATCCCTGATGTCCTTACACAGCTCTCTGGTCTTGGCCATTGTGGAGAGGTTGGAGTCTGTTTGATTGAGTGTGTGGACAGGTGTCTTTTATACAGGTAACGAGTTCAAACAGGTGCAGTTAATACAGGTAATGAGTGGAGAACAGGAGGGCTTCTTAAAGAAAAACTAACAGGTCTGTGAGAGCCGGAATTCTTACTGGTTGGTAGGTGATCAAATACTTATGTCATGCAATAAAATGCTAATTAATTATTTAAAAATCATACAATGTGATTTTCTGGATTTTTGTTTTAGATTCCGTCTCTCACAGTTGAAGAGTACCTATGATAAAAATTACAGACCTCTACATGCTTTGTAAGTAGGAAAACCTGCAAAATCGGCAGTGTATCAAATACTTGTTCTCCCCACTGTATAACAGACAGAAGACAGACAGGTATAACAGACAGACATGTATAACAGACAGAAGACAGACAGGTATAACAGACAGACATGTATAACAGACAGAGAGGTACCTACATGTGAACGGGGCGGGGCTGACAGGTGGGACAGACAGACTCGTCTCTGTTGACCTCTAACACTGTGTCAGGAAACCACACGGAACACTTGCATTCTGGGTAACCAACGCAGGACAGGTACTTCCTGTTAGAGAGGATTTGAAGATGCACAGAAGCAGACTAACATTTTATACCTTCAAAGATTTTGTGTAAAATGTTGTGAAAGTGGTTAAAATGTCAGTTTGAAAATGTTCTAAGAAACAGTAGTAAAGGCAGAACAACAGAACTAACCTTCCTTCACAACAACAGAACTAACCTTCCTTCACAACAACAGAACTAACCTTCCTTCACAACAACAGAACTAACCTTCCTTCACAACAACAGAACTAACCTTCCTTCACAACAACAGAACTAACCTTCCGTCACAACAACAGAACTAACCTTCCGTCACAACAACAGAACTAACCTTCCGTCACAACAACAGAACTAACCTTCCGTCACAACAACAGAACTAACCTTCCTTCACAACAACAGAACTAACCTTCCTTCACAACAACAGAACTAACCTTCCTTCACAACAACAGAACTAACCTTCCTTCACAACAACAGAACTAACCTTCCTTCACAACAACAGAACTAACCTTCCTTCACAACAACAGAACTAACCTTCCTTCACAACAACAGAACTTACCTTCCTTCACAACAACAGAACTAACCTTCCTTCACAACAACAGAACTAACCTTCCTTCACAACAACAGAACTAACCTTCCTTCACAACAACAGAACTAACCTTCCTTCACAACAACAGAACTAACCTTCCTTCACAACAACAGAACTAACCTTCCTTCACAACAACAGAACTAACCTTCCTTCACAACAACAGAACTAACCTTCCTTCACAACAACAGAACTAACCTTCCGTCACAACAACAGAACTAACCTTCCGTCACAACAACAGAACTAACCTTCCTTCACAACAACAGAACTAACCTTCCTTCACAACAACAGAACTAACCTTCCTTCACAACAATAGAACTAACCTTCCTTCACAACAACAGAACTAACCCTTCTTCACAACAACAGAACTAACCTTCCTTCACAACAACAGAACTAACCTTCCTTCACAACAACAGAACTAACCTTCCGTCACAACAACAGAACTAACCTTCCTTCACAACAACAGAACTAACCTTCCGTCACAACAACAGAACTAACCTTCCTTCACAACAACAGAACTAACCTTCCTTCACAACAACAGAACTAACCTTCCTTCACAACAACAGAACTAACCTTCCTTCACAACAACAGAACTAACCTTCCTTCACAACAACAGAACTAACCTTCCTTCACAACAGAACTAACCTTCCTTCACAACAACAGAACTAACCCTCCTTCACAACAACAGAACTAACCCTCCTTCACAACAACAGAACTAACCCTCCTTCACAACAACAGAACTAACCTTCCTTCACAACAACAGAACTAACCTTCCTTCACAACAACAGAACTAACCTTCCTTCACAACAACAGAACTAACCTTCCGTCACAACAACAGAACTAACCCTCCTTCACACTCCTTACAGTCTCCCCGTCTCATCCCTCCTTACAGTCTCCCCCGTCTCATCCCTCCTTACAGTCTCCCCCGTCTCATCCCTCCTTACAGTCTCCCCCGTCTCATCCCTCCTTACAGTCTCCCCCGTCTCATCCCTCCTTACAGTCTCCCCCGTCTCATCCCTCCTTACAGTCTCCCCCGTCTCATCCCTCCTTACAGTCTCCCCCGTCTCATCCCTTACAGTCTCCCCCGTCTCATCCCTTACAGTCTCCCCGTCTCATCCCTTACAGTCTCCCCCGTCTCATCCCTCCTTACAGTCTCCCCGTCTCATCCCTTACAGTCTCCCCGTCTCATCCCTCCTTACAGTCTCCCCGTCTCATCCCTTACAGTCTCCCCGTCTCATCCCTTACAGTCTCCCCCGTCTCATCCCTCCTTACAGTCTCCCCGTCTCATCCCTTACAGTCTCCCCGTCTCATCCCTCCTTACAGTCTCCCCGTCTCATCCCTTACAGTCTCCCCGTCTCATCCCTCCTTACAGTCTCCCCCGTCTCATCCCTCCTTACAGTCTCCCCCGTCTCATCCCTCCTTACAGTCTCCCCCGTCTCATCCCTCCTTACAGTCTCCCCCGTCTCATCCCTTACAGTCTCCCCCGTCTCATCCCTTACAGTCTCCCCCGTCTCATCCCTCCTTAGTCTCCCCGTCTCATCCCTCCCTCCAGTCTCCCCCGTCTCATCCCTCCCTCCAGTCTCCCCCGTCTCATCCCTCCTTAGTCTCCCCGTCTCATCCCTCCCTCCAGTCTCCCCCGTCTCATCCCTCCCTCCAGTCTCCCCCGTCTCATCCCTTACAGTCTCCCCCGTCTCATCCCTCCTTAGTCTCCCCGTCTCATCCCTCCCTCCAGTCTCCCTCGTCTCATCCCTCCTTACAGTCTCCGTCTCATCCCTCCTTACAGTCTCCGTCTCATCCCTCCTTACAGTCTCCCCGTCTCATCCCTCCTTACAGTCTCCCCGTCTCATCCCTCCTTAGTCTCCCCGTCTCATCCCTCCTTAGTCTCCCCGTCTCATCCCTCCTTAGTCTCCCCGTCTCATCCCTCCTTAGTCTCCCGTCTCATCCCTCCTTAGTCTCCCGTCTCATCCCTCCTTACAGTCTCCCCGTCTCATCCCTCCTTACAGTCTCCCCGTCTCATCCCTCCTTACAGTCTCCCCGTCTCATCCCTCCTTACAGTCTCCCCGTCTCATCCCTCCTTAGTCTCCCGTCTCATCCCTCCTTAGTCTCCCGTCTCATCCCTCCTTAGTCTCCCCGTCTCATCCCTCCTTAGTCTCCCCGTCTCATCCCTCCTTAGTCTCCCCGTCTCATCCCTCCTTAGTCTCCCCGTCTCATCCCTCCTTAGTCTCCCGTCTCATCCCTCCTTAGTCTCCCGTCTCATCCCTCCTTAGTCTCCCCGTCTCATCCCTCCTTAGTCTCCCGTCTCATCCCTCCTTAGTCTCCCGTCTCATCCCTCCTTACAGTCTCCCCGTCTCATCCCTCCTTACAGTCTCCCCGTCTCATCCCTCCTTACAGTCTCCCCCGTCTCATCCCTCCTTACAGTCTCCCCGTCTCATCCCTCCTTACAGTCTCCCCCGTCTCATCCCTCCTTACAGTCTCCCCGTCTCATCCCTTACAGTCTCCCCGTCTCATCCCTCCTTACAGTCTCCCCGTCTCATCCCTTACAGTCTCCCCGTCTCATCCCTCCTTACAGTCTCCCCCGTCTCATCCCTCCTTAGTCTCCCCGTCTCATCCCTTACAGTCTCCCCGTCTCATCCCTCCTTACAGTCTCCCCGTCTCATCCCTCCTTACAGTCTCCCCGTCTCATCCCTCCTTACAGTCTCCCCCATCTCATCCCTCCCTCCACTCTCCCAGTCTAATCCCTCCCTCCACTCTCCCAGTCTCATCCCTCCTTACATTCTCCCCCGTCTCATCTCTCCCTCGTCTCCTCGTCTCATCCCTCCTTACAGTCTCCCCGTCTCATCCCTCCCTCCAGTCTCCCCTGTCTCATCCCTCCCCCGTCTCATCCCTCCCTCCAGTCTCCCCCAGTCTCCCCCGTCTCATCCCTCCCCCATCTCCCCCTGTCTCACCCATTCCCCTCCTTCCTCCTCCGCAGCACCATGTCCTGCCCACACTGAGGACACTTCCTGACTGGTAGGGGCATCTCTATATCCTGCTGCTGTGATTCGCTGAACTCCTGGGCCGTGCCTAGATAGTTAGACAGAGCCTCGTCCAACCTGAGAGACAACATGAAATTATACATTACAACTGCTGTGTCTGTATACACTATGTGTCTGTGTCTGTATACACTATGTGTGTCTGTATACACTATGTGTGTCTGTATACACTATGTGTGTGTCTGTATACACTATGTGTGTCTGTATACACTATGTGTGTGTGTCTGTATACACTATGTGTGTCTGTCTGTATACACTATGTGTGTGTGTCTGTATACACTATGTGTGTGTGTCTGTATACACTATGTGTGTGTGTCTGTATACACTATGTGTGTGTGTCTGTATACACTATGTGTGTGTGTCTGTATACACTATGTGTGTGTGTCTGTATACACTATGTGTGTGTGTCTGTATACACTATGTGTGTGTGTCTGTATACACTATGTGTGTGTGTCTGTATACACTATGTGTGTGTGTCTGTATACACTATGTGTGTGTCTGTATACACTATGTGTGTGTCTGTATACACTATGTGTGTGTCTGTATACACTATGTGTGTGTCTGTATACACTATGTGTGTGTCTGTATACACTATGTGTGTCTGTATACACTATGTGTGTCTGTATACACTATGTGTGTCTGTATACACTATGTGTGTGTCTGTATACACTATGTGTGTCTGTATACACTATGTGTGTCTGTATACACTATGTGTGTGTGTATACACTATGTGTGTGTGTCTGTATACACTATGTGTGCGTGTCTGTATACACTATGTGTGTCTGTATACACTATGTGTGTGTGTGTATACACAATGTGTGTGTGTGTGTGTGTGTGTGTGTGTGTGTGTGTGTGTGTGTGTGTGTGTGTGTGTCTGTATACACTATGTGTTTCTGTATACACTATGTGTGTCTGTATACACTATGTGTGTGTCTGTATACACTATGTGTGTCTGTATACACTATGTGTGTCTGTATACACTATGTGTGTGTGTATACACTATGTGTGTGTGTCTGTATACACTATGTGTGCGTGTCTGTATACACTATGTGTGTCTGTATACACTATGTGTGTGTGTCTGTATACACTATGTGTGCGTGTCTGTATACACTATGTGTGTCTGTATACACTGTGTGTGTGTGTGTGTGTGTGTGTGTGTGTGTGTCTATATACACTATGTGTGTGTGTCTGTATACACTATGTGTGTGTCTGTATACACTATGTGTGTGTCTGTATACACTATGTGTGTGTCTGTATACACTATGTGTGTGTCTGTATACACTATGTGTGTGTCTGTATACACTATGTGTGTCTGTATACACTATGTGTGTCTGTATACACTATGTGTGTGTCTGTATACACTATGTGTGTGTCTGTATACACTATGTGTGTGTGTCTGTATACACTATGTGTGTGTCTGTATACACTATGTGTGTCTGTATACACTATGTGTGTGTGTGTCTGTATACACCATGTGTGTCTGTATACACTATGTGTGTGTGTCTGTATACACTATGTGTGTGTCTGTATACACTATGTGTGTGTGTCTGTATACACTATGTGTGTGTGTCTGTATACACTATGTGTGTGTCTGTATACACTATGTGTGTCTGTATACACTATGTGTGTGTGTGTGTCTGTATACACCATGTGTGTCTGTATACACTATGTGTGTGTGTCTGTATACACTATGTGTGTGTCTGTATACACTATGTGTGTGTGTCTGTATACACTATGTGTGTGTGTCTGTATACACTATGTGTGTCTGTATACACTATGTGTGTGTGTCTGTATACACTATGTGTGTGTCTGTATACACTATGTGTGTGTCTGTATACACTATGTGTGTCTGTATACACTATGTGTGTGTGTCTGTATACACTATGAGTGTCTGTATACACTATGTGTGTCTGTATACACTATGTGTGTCTGTATACACTATGTGTGTGTGTGTGTATACACTATGTGTGTCTGTATACACTATGTGTGTCTGTATACACTATGTGTGTCTGTATACACTATGTGTGTGTGTGTGTGTGTCTGTATAGACTATGTGTGTGTGTGTGTGTCTGTATACACTATGTGTGTCTGTATACACTATGTGTGTCTGTATACACTATGTGTGTGTGTCTGTATACACTATGTGTGTGTCTGTATACACTATGTGTGTGTGTGTGTCTGTATACACTATGTGTGTATGTATACACTATGTGTGTGTGTGTCTGTATACACTATGTGTGTGTGTCTGTATACACTATGTGTGTGTGTCTGTATACACTACGTGTGTGTGTCTGTATACACTATGTGTGTGTGTGTGTGTCTGTATACACTATGTGTGTGTGTCTGTATACACTATGTGTGTGTGTGTGTGTCTGTATACACTATGTGTGTGTGTGTGTCTGTATACACTGTGTGTGTGTCTGTATACACTATGTGTGTGTGTCTGTATACACTATGTGTGTGTCTGTATACACTATGTGTGTCTGTATACACTATGTGTGTGTGTGTCTGTATACACCATGTGTGTCTGTATACACTATGTGTGTGTGTCTGTATACACTATGTGTGTGTCTGTATACACTATGTGTGTGTGTCTGTATACACTATGTGTGTGTGTCTGTATACACTATGTGTGTGTCTGTATACACTATGTGTGTCTGTATACACTATGTGTGTGTGTGTGTCTGTATACACCATGTGTGTCTGTATACACTATGTGTGTGTGTCTGTATACACTATGTGTGTGTCTGTATACACTATGTGTGTGTGTCTGTATACACTATGTGTGTGTGTCTGTATACACTATGTGTGTCTGTATACACTATGTGTGTGTGTCTGTATACACTATGTGTGTGTCTGTATACACTATGTGTGTCTGTATACACTATGTGTGTGTGTCTGTATACACTATGAGTGTCTGTATACACTATGTGTGTCTGTATACACTATGTGTGTGTGTGTGTATACACTATGTGTGTCTGTATACACTATGTGTGTCTGTATACACTATGTGTGTCTGTATACACTATGTGTGTGTGTGTGTGTGTCTGTATAGACTATGTGTGTGTGTGTGTGTCTGTATACACTATGTGTGTCTGTATACACTATGTGTGTCTGTATACACTATGTGTGTCTGTATACACTATGTGTGTGTGTGTGTGTGTGTCTGTATAGACTATGTGTGTGTGTGTGTGTCTGTATACACTATGTGTGTCTGTATACACTATGTGTGTCTGTATACACTATGTGTGTCTGTATACACTATGTGTGTGTGTGTGTGTGTCTGTATAGACTATGTGTGTGTGTGTGTGTCTGTATACACTATGTGTGTCTGTATACACTATGTGTGTCTGTATACACTATGTGTGTGTGTGTGTGTGTGTCTGTATAGACTATGTGTGTGTGTGTGTGTCTGTATACACTATGTGTGTGTCTGTATACACTATGTGTGTGTGTCTGTATACACTATATGTGTGTGTGTGTGTGTGTGTCTGTATACACTATGTGTGTCTGTATACACTATGTGTGTCTGTATACACTATGTGTGTGTGTGTGTGTCTGTATACACTATGTGTGTGTGTCTGTATACACTATGTGTGTGTCTGTATACACTATGTGTGTGTCTGTATACACTATGTGTGTGTCTGTATACACTATGTGTGTCTGTATACACTATGTGTGTGTGTGTGTGTCTGTATACACTATGTGTGTGTCTGTATACACTATGTGTGTGTGTCTGTATACACTATGTGTGTCTGTATACACTATGTGTGTGTCTGTATACACTATGTGTGTGTGTGTGTGTATACACTATGTGTGTGTGTGTGTGTATACACTATGTGTGTGTGTGTGTATACACTATGTGTGTGTGTGTGTGTCTGTATACACTATGTGTGTGTGTCTGTATACACTATGTGTGTGTGTCTGTATACACTATGTGTGTGTCTGTATACACTATGTGTGTGTGTCTGTATACACTATGTGTGTGTCTGTATACACTATGTGTGTGTCTGTATACACTATGTGTGTCTGTATACACTATGTGTGTCTGTATACACTATGTGTGTGTGTCTGTATACACTATGTGTGTGTCTGTATACACTATGTGTGTGTGTCTGTATACACTATGAGTGTGTCTGTATACACTATGTGTGTCTGTATACACTATGTGTGTGTGTGTGTGTATACACTATGTGTGTGTCTGTATACACTATGTGTGTCTGTATACACTATGTGTGTGTGTATACACTATGTGTGTCTGTATACACTATGTGTGTGTGTGTGTGTCTGTATACACTATATGTGTGTGTGTGTGTGTCTGTATACACTATGTGTGTCTGTATACACTATGTGTGTGTCTGTATACACTATGTGTGTGTCTGTATACACTATGTGTGTGTCTGTATACACTATGTGTGTGTCTGTATACACTATGTGTGTGTGTGTGTGTATACACTATGTGTGTGTCTGTATACACTATGTGTGTGTGTCTGTATACACTATGTGTGTGTCTGTATACACTATGTGTGTGTCTGTATACACTATGTGTGTGTGTCTGTATACACTATGTGTGTGTGTCTGTATACACTATGTGTGTGTGTCTGTATACACTATGTGTGTGTGTCTGTATACACTATGTGTGTGTCTGTATACACTATGTATGTGTGTCTGTATACACTATGTGTGTGTGTCTGTATACACTATGTGTGTGTCTGTATACACTATGTGTGTGTCTGTATACACTATGTATGTGTGTCTGTATACACTATGTGTGTGTGTCTGTATACACTACGTGTGTGTGTCTGTATACACTATGTGTGTGTGTGTGTGTCTGTATACACTATGTGTGTGTGTGTGTCTGTATACACTATGTGTGTGTGTCTGTATACACTATGTGTGTGTGTCTGTATACACTATGTGTGTGTGTCTGTATACACTATGTGTGTGTGTCTGTATACACTATGTGTGTGTGTGTGTGTCTGTATACACTATGTGTGTGTGTGTGTCTGTATACACTGTGTGTGTGTCTGTATACACTATGTGTGTGTGTCTGTATACACTATGTGTGTGTGTCTGTATACACTATGTGTGTGTGTCTGTATACACTATGTGTGTGTGTCTGTATACACTATGTGTGTGTGTGTGTGTCTGTATACACTATGTGTGTGTGTGTGTGTCTGTATACACTATGTGTGTGTGTGTGTCTGTATACACTGTGTGTGTGTCTGTATACACTATGTGTGTGTGTCTGTATACACTATGTGTGTGTGTCTGTATACACTGTGTGTGTGTCTGTATACACTATGTGTGTGTGTCTGTATACACTATGTGTGTGTCTGTATACACTATGTGTGTGTGTCTGTATACACTATGTGTGTGTGTCTGTATACACTATGTGTGTGTGTCTGTATACACTATGTGTGTGTGTCTGTATACACTATGTGTGTGTGTCTGTATACACTATGTGTGTGTGTGTGTGTCTGTATACACTATGTGTGTGTGTGTGTGTCTGTATACACTATGTGTGTGTGTGTGTCTGTATACACTGTGTGTGTGTCTGTATACACTATGTGTGTGTGTCTGTATACACTATGTGTGTGTGTCTGTATACACTGTGTGTGTGTCTGTATACACTATGTGTGTGTGTCTGTATACACTATGTGTGTGTCTGTATACACTATGTGTGTGTGTCTGTATACACTATGTGTGTGTCTGTATACACTATGTGTGTGTCTGTATACACTATGTGTGTGTGTCTGTATACACTATGTGTGTGTGTCTGTATACACTATGTGTGTGTCTGTATACACTATGTGTGTGTGTCTGTATACACTATGTGTGTGTGTCTGTATACACTATGTGTGTGTGTCTGTATACACTATGTGTGTGTCTGTATACACTATGTGTGTGTCTGTATACACTATGTGTGTGTGTCTGTATACACTATGTGTGTGTGTCTGTATACACTATGTGTGTGTGTCTGTATACACTATGTGTGTGTCTGTATACACTATGTGTGTGTGTGTGTGTGTGTGTGTATACACTATGTGTGTGTGTCTGTATACACTATGTGTGTGTGTGTATACACTATGTGTGTGTGTCTGTATACACTATGTGTGTGTGTCTGTATACACTATGTGTGTCTGTATACACTATGTGTGTGTGTCTGTATACACTATGTGTGTGTCTGTATACACTATGTGTGTCTGTATACACTATGTGTGTCTGTATACACTATGTGTGTGTGTCTGTATACACTATGTGTGTGTCTGTATACACTATGTGTGTGTGTGTATACACTATGTGTGTGTGTCTGTATACACTATGTGTGTGTGTCTGTATACACTATGTGTGTCTGTATACACTATGTGTGTGTGTCTGTATACACTATGTGTGTGTGTGTGTGTGTGTGTGTGTGTGTCTGTATACACTATGTGTGTGTGTCTGTATACACTATGTGTGTGTGTCTGTATACACTATGTGTGTGTGTCTGTATACACTATGTGTGTGTGTCTATATACACTATGTGTGTCTGTATACACTATGTGTGTGTGTCTGTATACACTATGTGTGTGTGTCTATATACACTATGTGTGTCTGTGTGTGTGTGTGTGTGTGTGTGTCTGTATACACTATGTGTGTGTGTCTGTATACACTATGTGTGTGTCTGTATACACTATGTGTGTGTGTCTGTATACACTATGTGTGTGTGTCTGTATACACTATGTGTGTGTGTCTGTATACACTATGTGTGTGTGTCTGTATACACTATGTGTGTGTGTCTGTATACACTATGTGTGTGTGTCTGTATACACTATGTGTGTGTGTCTATATACACTATGTGTGTCTGTATACACTATGTGTGTCTGTATACACTATGTGTGTGTGTGTGTGTCTGTATACACCATGTGTGTGTGTATACACTATGTGTGTGTGTCTGTATACACTATGTGTGTCTGTATACACTATGTGTGTGTCTGTATACACTATGTGTGTGTCTGTATACACTATGTGTGTGTCTGTATACACTATGTGTGTGTCTGTATACACTATGTGTGTCTGTATACACTATGTGTGTGTGTCTGTATACACTATGTGTGTCTGTATACACTATGTGTGTGTCTGTATACACTATGTGTGTGTGTCTGTATACACTATGTGTGTGTGTCTGTATACACTATGTGTGTGTCTGTATACACTATGTGTGTGTGTCTGTATACACTATGTGTGTGTGTCTGTATACACTATGTGTGTGTCTGTATACACTATGTGTGTGTGTCTGTGTGTGTGTGTGTGTGTCTGTATACACTATGTGTGTGTCTGTATACACTATGTGTGTGTGTGTCTGTATACACTATGTGTGTGTCTGTATACACTATGTGTGTGTGTCTGTATACACTATGTGTGTCTGTATACACTATGTGTGTGTCTGTATACACTATGTGTGTGTCTGTATACACTATGTGTGTGTGTGTGTGTGTGTGTGTGTATACACTATGTGTGTGTGTCTGTATACACTATGTGTGTGTGTGTGTGTGTGTATACACTATGTGTGTGTGTGTCTGTATACACTATGTGTGTGTGTCTGTATACACTATGTGTGTGTCTGTATACACTATGTGTGTGTGTGTATACACTATGTGTGTGTGTCTGTATACACTATGTGTGTGTCTGTATACACTATGTGTGTGTGTCTGTATACACTATGTGTGTGTGTGTGTGTCTGTATACACTATGTGTGTGTCTGTATACACTATGTGTGTGTCTGTATACACTATGTGTGTCTGTATACACTATGTGTGTGTGTGTGTATACACTATGTGTGTCTGTATACACTATTTGTGTGTGTCTGTATACAATATGTGTGTCTGTATACACTATGTGTGTATGTATACACTATGTGTGTGTGTGTGTCTGTATACACTATGTGTGTCTGTATACACTATGTGTGTGTGTGTGTCTGTATACACTATGTGTGTGTGTGTGTCTGTATACACTATGTGTGTGTGTCTGTATACACTATGTGTGTGTCTGTATACACTATGTGTGTCTGTATACACTATGTGTGTGTGTCTGTATACACTATGTGTGTGTGTGTGTGTGTGTATACACTATGTGTGTGTGTCTGTATACACTATGTGTGTGTGTGTGTGTGTGTGTATACACTATGTGTGTGTGTGTCTGTATACACTATGTGTGTGTGTCTGTATACACTATGTGTGTGTCTGTATACACTATGTGTGTGTGTGTATACACTATGTGTGTGTGTCTGTATACACTATGTGTGTGTCTGTATACACTATGTGTGTGTGTCTGTATACACTATGTGTGTGTGTGTGTGTCTGTATACACTATGTGTGTGTCTGTATACACTATGTGTGTGTCTGTATACACTATGTGTGTCTGTATACACTATGTGTGTGTGTGTGTATACACTATGTGTGTCTGTATACACTATTTGTGTGTGTCTGTATACAATATGTGTGTCTGTATACACTATGTGTGTATGTATACACTATGTGTGTGTGTGTGTCTGTATACACTATGTGTGTCTGTATACACTATGTGTGTGTGTGTGTCTGTATACACTATGTGTGTGTGTGTGTCTGTATACACTATGTGTGTGTGTCTGTATACACTATGTGTGTGTCTGTATACACTATGTGTGTCTGTATACACTATGTGTGTGTGTCTGTATACACTATGTGTGTGTGTCTGTATACACTATGTGTGTCTGTATACACTATGTGTGTGTGTCTGTATACACTATGTGTGTGTGTCTGTATACACTATGTGTGTGTCTGTATACACTATGTGTGTCTGTATACACTATGTGTGTGTGTGTCTGTATACACTATGTGTGTGTGTGTGTGTGTGTCTGTATACACTATGTGTGTCTGTATACACTATGTGTGTGTGTGTGTGTGTGTGTGTCTGTATACACTATTTGTGTCTGTATACACTATGTGTGTGTCTGTATACACTATGTGTGTCTGTATACACTATGTGTGTGTGTGTCTGTATACACTATGTGTGTGTGTGTGTGTGTCTGTATACACTATGTGTGTCTGTATACACTATGTGTGTGTGTGTGTGTGTGTGTCTGTATACACTATGTGTGTCTGTATAAACGATGTGTGTGTGTGTGTATATACACTATGTGTGTGTGTGTCTGTATACACTATGTGTGTGTGTGTCTGTATACACTATGTGTGTGTGTGTGTGTGTGTGTGTGTCTGTATACACTATGTGTGTCTGTATACACTATGTGTGTCTGTATACACTATGTGTGTGTCTGTATACACTATGTGTGTGTGTCTGTATACACTATGTGTGTGTGTGTGTGTGTGTCTGTATACACTATGTGTGTGTGTCTGTATACACTATGTGTGTGTCTGTATACACTATGTGTGTGTGTGTGTGTGTGTCTGTATACACTATGTGTGTGTGTGTGTCTGTATACACTATGTGTGTATGTATACACTATGTGTGTGTGTGTCTGTATACACTATGTGTGTGTGTCTGTATACACTACGTGTGTGTGTCTGTATACACTATGTGTGTGTGTGTGTGTGTCTGTATACACTATGTGTGTGTGTCTGTATACACTATGTGTGTGTGTCTGTATACACTATGTGTGTGTGTCTGTATACACTATGTGTGTGTGTCTGTATACACTATGTGTGTGTGTCTGTATACACTATGTGTGTGTGTGTGTGTCTGTATACACTATGTGTGTGTGTGTGTCTGTATACACTGTGTGTGTGTCTGTATACACTATGTGTGTGTGTCTGTATACACTATGTGTGTGTGTCTGTATACACTATGTGTGTGTGTCTGTATACACTATGTGTGTGTGTCTGTATACACTATGTGTGTGTGTGTGTGTCTGTATACACTATGTGTGTGTGTGTGTGTCTGTATACACTATGTGTGTGTGTGTGTCTGTATACACTGTGTGTGTGTCTGTATACACTATGTGTGTGTGTCTGTATACACTATGTGTGTGTGTCTGTATACACTGTGTGTGTGTCTGTATACACTATGTGTGTCTGTATACACTATGTGTGTGTGTCTGTATACACTATGTGTGTGTGTCTGTATACACTATGTGTGTCTGTATACACTATGTGTGTGTGTCTGTATACACTATGTGTGTGTGTCTGTATACACTATGTGTGTGTCTGTATACACTATGTGTGTCTGTATACACTATGTGTGTGTGTGTCTGTATACACTATGTGTGTGTGTGTGTGTGTGTCTGTATACACTATGTGTGTCTGTATACACTATGTGTGTGTGTGTGTGTGTGTGTGTCTGTATACACTATTTGTGTCTGTATACACTATGTGTGTGTCTGTATACACTATGTGTGTCTGTATACACTATGTGTGTGTGTGTCTGTATACACTATGTGTGTGTGTGTGTGTGTCTGTATACACTATGTGTGTCTGTATACACTATGTGTGTGTGTGTTTGTGTGTGTCTGTATACACTATGTGTGTCTGTATAAACGATGTGTGTGTGTGTGTATATACACTATGTGTGTGTGTGTGTCTGTATACACTATGTGTGTGTGTGTGTCTGTATACACTATGTGTGTCTGTATACACTATGTGTGTGTGTGTCTGTATACACTATGTGTGTGTGTGTGTGTGTGTGTCTGTATACACTATGTGTGTCTGTATACACTATGTGTGTCTGTATACACTATGTGTGTCTGTATACACTATGTGTGTGTCTGTATACACTATGTGTGTGTGTCTGTATACACTATGTGTGTGTGTGTGTGTGTGTCTGTATACACTATGTGTGTGTGTCTGTATACACTATGTGTGTGTCTGTATACACTATGTGTGTGTGTGTGTCTGTATACACTATGTGTGTATGTATACACTATGTGTGTGTGTGTCTGTATACACTATGTGTGTGTGTCTGTATACACTACGTGTGTGTGTCTGTATACACTATGTGTGTGTGTGTGTGTCTGTATACACTATGTGTGTGTGTCTGTATACACTATGTGTGTGTGTCTGTATACACTATGTGTGTGTGTCTGTATACACTATGTGTGTGTGTCTGTATACACTATGTGTGTGTGTCTGTATACACTATGTGTGTGTGTGTGTGTCTGTATACACTATGTGTGTGTGTGTGTCTGTATACACTGTGTGTGTGTCTGTATACACTATGTGTGTGTGTCTGTATACACTATGTGTGTGTGTCTGTATACACTATGTGTGTGTGTCTGTATACACTATGTGTGTGTGTGTGTGTCTGTATACACTATGTGTGTGTGTGTGTGTCTGTATACACTATGTGTGTGTGTGTGTCTGTATACACTGTGTGTGTGTCTGTATACACTATGTGTGTGTGTCTGTATACACTATGTGTGTGTGTCTGTATACACTGTGTGTGTGTCTGTATACACTATGTGTGTGTGTCTGTATACACTATGTGTGTGTCTGTATACACTATGTGTGTGTGTCTGTATACACTATGTGTGTGTGTCTGTATACACTATGTGTGTGTGTCTGTATACACTATGTGTGTGTGTCTGTATACACTATGTGTGTGTGTCTGTATACACTATGTGTGTGTGTGTGTCTGTATACACTATGTGTGTGTGTGTGTCTGTATACACTGTGTGTGTGTCTGTATACACTATGTGTGTGTGTCTGTATACACTATGTGTGTGTGTCTGTATACACTGTGTGTGTGTCTGTATACACTATGTGTGTGTGTCTGTATACACTATGTGTGTGTCTGTATACACTATGTGTGTGTGTCTGTATACACTATGTGTGTGTCTGTATACACTATGTGTGTGTCTGTATACACTATGTGTGTGTGTCTGTATACACTATGTGTGTGTGTCTGTATACACTATGTGTGTGTCTGTATACACTATGTGTGTGTGTCTGTATACACTATGTGTGTGTGTCTGTATACACTATGTGTGTGTGTCTGTATACACTATGTGTGTGTCTGTATACACTATGTGTGTGTCTGTATACACTATGTGTGTGTGTCTGTATACACTATGTGTGTGTGTCTGTATACACTATGTGTGTGTGTCTGTATACACTATGTGTGTGTCTGTATACACTATGTGTGTGTGTGTGTGTGTGTGTGTATACACTATGTGTGTGTGTCTGTATACACTATGTGTGTGTGTGTATACACTATGTGTGTGTGTCTGTATACACTATGTGTGTGTGTCTGTATACACTATGTGTGTCTGTATACACTATGTGTGTGTGTCTGTATACACTATGTGTGTGTCTGTATACACTATGTGTGTGTGTCTGTATACACTATGTGTGTCTGTATACACTATGTGTGTCTGTATACACTATGTGTGTGTGTCTGTATACACTATGTGTGTGTCTGTATACACTATGTGTGTGTGTCTGTATACACTATGTGTGTGTGTCTGTATACACTATGTGTGTCTGTATACACTATGTGTGTGTGTCTGTATACACTATGTGTGTGTGTGTGTGTGTGTGTGTGTGTGTCTGTATACACTATGTGTGTGTGTCTGTATACACTATGTGTGTGTGTCTGTATACACTATGTGTGTGTGTCTGTATACACTATGTGTGTGTGTCTGTATACACTATGTGTGTGTGTCTGTATACACTATGTGTGTGTGTCTATATACACTATGTGTGTCTGTATACACTATGTGTGTGTGTCTGTATACACTATGTGTGTGTGTCTATATACACTATGTGTGTCTGTGTGTGTGTGTGTGTGTGTGTCTGTATACACTATGTGTGTGTGTCTGTATACACTATGTGTGTGTCTGTATACACTATGTGTGTGTGTCTGTATACACTATGTGTGTGTGTCTGTATACACTATGTGTGTGTGTCTGTATACACTATGTGTGTGTGTCTGTATACACTATGTGTGTGTGTCTGTATACACTATGTGTGTGTGTCTATATACACTATGTGTGTCTGTATACACTATGTGTGTCTGTATACACTATGTGTGTGTGTGTGTGTCTGTATACACCATGTGTGTGTGTATACACTATGTGTGTGTGTCTGTATACACTATGTGTGTCTGTATACACTATGTGTGTGTCTGTATACACTATGTGTGTGTCTGTATACACTATGTGTGTGTCTGTATACACTATGTGTGTGTCTGTATACACTATGTGTGTCTGTATACACTATGTGTGTGTGTCTGTATACACTATGTGTGTCTGTATACACTATGTGTGTCTGTATACACTATGTGTGTGTCTGTATACACTATGTGTGTGTGTCTGTATACACTATGTGTGTGTGTCTGTATACACTATGTGTGTGTCTGTATACACTATGTGTGTGTGTCTGTATACACTATGTGTGTGTGTCTGTATACACTATGTGTGTGTCTGTATACACTATGTGTGTGTGTCTGTGTGTGTGTGTGTGTGTCTGTATACACTATGTGTGTGTCTGTATACACTATGTGTGTGTGTCTGTATACACTATGTGTGTGTCTGTATACACTATGTGTGTGTGTCTGTATACACTATGTGTGTCTGTATACACTATGTGTGTGTCTGTATACACTATGTGTGTGTCTGTATACACTATGTGTGTGTGTGTGTGTGTGTGTGTATACACTATGTGTGTGTGTCTGTATACACTATGTGTGTGTGTGTGTGTGTGTGTATACACTATGTGTGTGTGTGTGTGTGTGTGTATACACTATGTGTGTGTGTGTCTGTATACACTATGTGTGTGTGTCTGTATACACTATGTGTGTGTGTCTGTATACACTATGTGTGTGTGTGTATACACTATGTGTGTGTGTCTGTATACACTATGTGTGTGTCTGTATACACTATGTGTGTGTGTCTGTATACACTATGTGTGTGTGTGTGTGTCTGTATACACTATGTGTGTGTCTGTATACACTATGTGTGTGTCTGTATACACTATGTGTGTCTGTATACACTATGTGTGTGTGTGTGTATACACTATGTGTGTCTGTATACACTATTTGTGTGTGTCTGTATACAATATGTGTGTCTGTATACACTATGTGTGTATGTATACACTATGTGTGTGTGTGTGTCTGTATACACTATGTGTGTCTGTATACACTATGTGTGTGTGTGTGTCTGTATACACTATGTGTGTGTGTGTGTCTGTATACACTATGTGTGTGTGTCTGTATACACTATGTGTGTGTCTGTATACACTATGTGTGTCTGTATACACTATGTGTGTGTGTCTGTATACACTATGTGTGTGTGTGTGTGTGTGTGTATACACTATGTGTGTGTGTCTGTATACACTATGTGTGTGTGTGTGTGTGTGTGTATACACTATGTGTGTGTGTGTCTGTATACACTATGTGTGTGTGTCTGTATACACTATGTGTGTGTCTGTATACACTATGTGTGTGTGTGTATACA
>CM042398.1:317500-320000 GCA_023634145.1 Thymallus thymallus | reverse complement strand
AAAGCTGTAGAGGTTTTACCACCCAGGTAACCCTAACCCAACCTGAACATACTCCAGTTAAAGCTGTAGAGGTGTTACCACCCAGGTAACCCTAACCCAACCTGAACATACTCCAGTTAAAGCTGTAGAGGTTTTACCACCCAGGTAACCCTAACCCAACCTGAACATACTCCAGTTAAAGCTGTAGAGGTTTTACCACCCAGGTAACCCTAACCCAACCTGAACATACTCCAGTTAAAGCTGTAGAGGTTTTACCACCCAGGTAACCCTAACCCAACCTGAACATACTCCAGTTAAAGCTGTAGAGGTTTTACCACCCAGGTAACCCTAACCCAACCTGAACATACTCCAGTTAAAGCTGTAGAGGTTTTACCACCAGGGATTATTGTGGATATGAAGTTAAGACTAACTCACAGCTCACACTGCACACCTTAAGGACTGGGAGTGTTCAGTCATTGTTTTAGAGCAGAGATCCCTCATCATTATCTTAAACATTACTGTTCTGTGTTAGAGGTCAGAGGTTGAGGAAAGACAAGGCTGAGGATGATTGGCAGCTTGTGGGCTTAAAAAAAGTTCCACACTAC
Organism: Thymallus thymallus; assembly: GCA_023634145.1. Lineage (NCBI taxonomy): Eukaryota > Metazoa > Chordata > Actinopteri > Salmoniformes > Salmonidae > Thymallus > Thymallus thymallus. Next base: position 319,416 of record CM042398.1, on the reverse strand, counting down.
AGGCCTTTGGTCCAACAGCAGCCTGCGACCACCAGGACCATTAGGAGATGGTCCCCGGAGGCGAATGAGGCCCTACAGGACTGTTTTGAAACAACAGACTGGGATGTGCTCGGTGAGGCTCATGGGGAGGACATCGATGGACTTACTGACTGCATAACGGACTATATAAAGTTTTGTGTAGTCAACACTGTACCCACCAGGAAGGTACGCTGTTTTCCAAACAATAAACCCTGGGTCACCAGCGACCTGAAGGCCCTGCTGAATGAGAAGAAGAGGGCCTTCAAGGAGGGGGACAAGGACAAGGACAAATTTAAATGCGTCCAGAGGGAGCTGAAGTTGGCCCTCACTACATATTCGTGGCCAAACCCACTGGCTCCAGGTCATCTATAAGTCTTTGCTAGATAAATCCCAGCCTTATCTCAGCTCGCTGGTCACCATAGCAACACCCACCCGTAGCATGCGCTCCAGCAGGTATATCTCACTAGTCACCCCCAAAGCCAACACCTCCTTTGGCCGCCATTCCTTCCAGTTCTCTGCTGCCAATGACTGGAACTAATTGCAAAAATCACTGAAGCTAGAGGTTCCTATCTCCCTCACTAACTTTAAGCATCAGTTGTCAGAGCAGCTTATCGATCGCTGCACCTGTATATAGCCCTTCTGTAAATAGCCCACACTACTACCTCATCCTGTATATAGCCCTTCTGTAAATACCCCACCCTACTACCTCATCCCCATATTTATTATTTTTGCTCATCTATCACTCCAGTATCTCTATTTGCACATCATCATCTGCACATCCTTCATTCCTGTGTTAATGATGATCATCTGTAATTTATTTCACCACTATAGTCTATTTATTGTCCTACCTTCCTAACTTTACTGCATTTGCACTACATTTACACTCTGTATATAGATTCTCTATTGTGTTATTGACTGTATGTTTGTTTACTGTGTAACTCTGTGTTGTTTTTTGTAGCACTGCTTTGCTTTGTCTTGGCCAGGTCACAGTTGTAAATGAGAACTTGTTCTCAACTGACCTACCTGGTTAAATAAAGGTGAAATAAAAATAAAAAATGTAAATGTGTTGTACAATCCAGGTTTGGAAAACTTACCCAGAAAGACTCACAGCTGTAATCGCTGTCAAAGGTGATTATAAAATGTATTAACTCAGGGGTTGAATACTTCAAGATGTATTCGGTTTTTATTTTTCATGAATTTTTCACAAATGTTAGAGTAATTATTGTGTAGCTCGTAGAAAAAAATTACAATTAAATCCATTTTAATAATTAACTAATTATTAATTAAGTTAATTAATTAACTTTGTACATAAAATGTGGAAATAGTCAAGAGGTGTGAATACTTTCTGAAGGCTCTGTATGAGCAGGCAAAGGTTAGTAAAATCTGTTTTAAATGTATCCTCCACACGCACACACCTTCCACCAGTCCCATCCCCAGTTCTCCTGGTAGAAACCCCCCGTACGTACAGCGGGGAGAACAAGTATTTGATAACCTGCAAAATCGGCAGTGTTTCCCACTTACAAAGCATGTAGAAGTCTGTCAATTTTATCATAGGTACTCTTCAACTGTGAGTGACGGAATCTAAAACAAAAATCCAGAAAATCACATTGTATGATTTTTAAGTAATTAATTTGCATTTTATTGCATGACATAAGTATTTGATACATCAGAAAAGCAGAACTTAATATTTGTTACAGAAACCTTTGTTTGCAATTACAGAGATCATACGTTTCCTGTAGTTCTTGACCAAGTTTGCACACACTGCAGCAGGGATTTTGGCCCACTCCTCCATACAGACCTTCTCCAGATCCTTCAGGTTTCGGGGCTGTCGCTGGGCAATACGGACTTTCAGCTCCCTCCAAAGATTTTCTATTGGGTTCAGGTCTGGAGACTGGCTA
>CM042398.1:302500-312500 GCA_023634145.1 Thymallus thymallus | reverse complement strand
CACACACACACACACACACACAGGACGGATACATACACACACACACACACACACAGGACGGATACACACACACACACACACACACACACACACAGGACGGATACATACACACACACACACACACACACACACACACACAGGACGAATACATACACACACACACACACACACACAGGACGGATACATACACACACACACACACACACACACACACACACACACACACACACACACACACACAGGACGGATACACACACACACACACACACACACACACAGGACGGATACATACACACACACACACACACACACACACACACACAGGACGAATACATACACACACACACACACACACACAGGACGGATACATACACACACACACACACACACACACACACACACACACACAGGACGGATACATACACACACACACACACACACACACACACACACAGGACGGATACACACACACACACACACACACACACACACACACACACACACACACACACACACAGGACGGATACATACACACACACACACACACACACACACACACACACACACACACACAGGACGGATACACACACACACACACACACACACACACACACACACACAGGACGGATACACACACACACACACACACACACACACACACACACACACACACGGGACAGATACACACACACACACACACACAGGACGGATACATACACACACACACACACACACAGGACGGATACACACACACACACACACACACACACACAGGACGGATACATACACACACACACACACACACACACACACACAGGACGGATACATACACACACACACACACACACACACACACAGGACGAATACATACACACACACACAAACACACACAGGACGGATACATACACACACACACACACACACACACACACACACACACACACACACACACACACACACACAGTCAGATTAACAAACAAACACAGAAACATGTGTAGTTCCCAGGGGTCCATAATGGGCCCTAATATATTCAACCTGATATTAAATGATATGAATCAGTGGCCCCACCTTAGCCCTCCAGCGGTCGTAGGGATAGACGTCCAGGTAGTTCCTCTTAATGATCATGAGGCCGTTAGCAGAGAACCTCTCGTAGGCCATCTCCACCTCAACCACCGTTTCCTGCCCCACAGCATCTTGGGATACGCACGCCAGGAAGTGACGCACAATGAACTCATACACGCGCTGCTCGTTGCCCTGGAGACAGAAAACACATTCCAGTTATAGCCACTGTTTTACAGATCTACGATCTAGCCAGGATAATCCAGTCAGTAACACTTACCACTGTTTTACAGATCTAAAATATCTAGCCAGGATAATCCACTAGATCTGTAAAACCACTGTTTTACAGATCTAAAATATCTAGCCAGGATAATCCAGTCAGTAACACTTACCACTGTTTTACAGAGCTATGATCTAGCCAGGATAATCCACTCAGTAACACTTACCACTGTTTTACAGATCTAAAATATCTAGCCAGGATAATCCAGTCAGTAACACTTACCACTGTTTTACAGATCTAAAATATCTAGCCAGGATAATCCACTCAGTAACACTTACCACTGTTTTACAGATCTAAAATATCTAGCCAGGATAATCCAGTCAGTAACACTTACCACTGTTTTACAACCTGTAGTGTGTTGGTGTACTTGGTGGGGTGTGTATATATATATATACACACACCCCACCAAGTACACCTGTAGTGTGTTGGTGTACTTGGTGGGGTATATATATATATATATATATATCTCTCTGTAGTGTGTTGGTGTACTTGGTGGGGTGTGTATACTGTATATACCTGTAGTGTGTTGGTGTACTTGGTGGGGTGTATATATATACCTGTAGTGTGTTGGTGTACTTGGTGGGGTGTATATATATACCTGTAGTGTGTTGGTGTACTTGGTGGGGTGTATATATATACCTGTAGTGTGTTGGTGTACTTGGTGGGGTGTATATATATACCTGTAGTGTGTTGGTGTACTTGGTGGGGTATATATATATATATATATACCTGTAGTGTGTTGGTGTACTTGGTGGGGTATATATATATATATATATATCTCTGTAGTGTGTTGGTGTACTTGGTGGGGTGTATATACTGTATATACCTGTAGTGTGTTGGTGTACTTGGTGGGGTGTATATACTGTATATACCTGTAGTGTGTTGGTGTACTTGGTGGGGTGTACAGTGGGGAGAACAAGTATTTGATACACTGCCGATTTTGCAGGTTTTCCCACTTACAAAGCATGTAGAGGTCTGTAATTTTTATCATAGGTACACTTCAAATGTGAGTGACGGAATCTAAAACAAAAATCCAGAAAATCACATTGTATTATTTTTAAATAATTAATTTGCATTTTATTGCATGACATAAGTATTTGATACATCAGAAAAGCAGAACTTAATATTTGGTACAGAAACCTTTGTTTGCAATTACAGAGATCATATGTTTCCTGTAGTTCTTGACCAGGTTTGCACACACTGCAGCAGGGATTTTGGCCCACTCCTCCATACAGACCTTCTCCAGATCCTTCAGGTTTCGGGACTGTCGCTGGGCAATACGGACTTTCAGCTCCCTCCAAAGATATTCTATTGGGTTCAGGTCTGGAGACTGGCTAGGCCACTCCAGGACCTTGAGATGCTTCTTACGGAGCCACTCCTTAGTTGCCCTGGCTGTGTGTTTCGGGTCGTTGTCATGCTGGAAGACCCAGCCACGACCCATCTTCAATGCTCTTACTGAGGGAAGGAGGTTGTTGGCCAAGATCTCGCGATACATGGCCCCATCCATCCTCCCCTCAATACGGTGCAGTCGTCCTGTCCCCTTTGCAGAAAAGCATCCCCAAAGAATGATGTTTCCACCTCCATGCTTCACGGTTGGGATGGTGTTCTTGGGGTTGTACTCATCCTTCTTCTTCCTCCAAATACGGCGAGTGGAGTTTAGACCAAAAAGCTCTATTTTTGTCTCATCAGACCACATGACCTTCTCCCATTCCTCCTCTGGATCATCCAGATGGTCATTGGCAAACTTCAGACGGGCCTGGACATGCGCTGGCTTGAGCAGGGGGACCTTGCGTGCGCTGCAGGATTTTAATCCATGACGGCGTAGTGTGTTACTAATGGTTTTCTTTGCGACTGTGGTCCCAGCTCTCTTCAGGTCATTGACCAGGTCCTGCCGTGTAGTTCTGGGCTGATCCCTCACCTTCCTCATGATCATTGATGCCCCACGAGGTGAGATCTTGCATGGTGCCCCAGACCGAGGGAGATTGACCGTCATCTTGAACTTCTTCCATTTTCTAATAATTGCGCCAACAGTTGTTGCCTTCTCACCAAGCTGCTTGCCTATTGTCCTGTAGCCCATCCCAGCCTTGTGCAGGTCTACAATTTTATCCCTGATGTCCTTACACAGCTCTCTGGTCTTGGCCATTGTGGAGAGGTTGGAGTCTGTTTGATTGAGTGTGTGGACAGGTGTCTTTTATACAGGTAACGAGTTCAAACAGGTGCAGTTAATACAGGTAATGAGTGGAGAACAGGAGGGCTTCTTAAAGAAAAACTAACAGGTCTGTGAGAGCCGAAATTCTTACTGGTTGGTAGGTGATCAAATACTTATGTCATGCAATAAAATGCAAATTAATTATTTAAAAATCATACAATGTGATTTTCTAGATTTTTGTTTTAGATTCCGTCTCTCACAGTTGAAGAGTACCTATGATAAAAATTACAGACCTCTACATGCTTTGTAAGTGGGAAAACCTGCAATATCGGCAGTGTATCAAATACTTGTTCTCCCCACTGTATATACCTGTAGTGTGTTGGTGTACTTGGTTGGTGTAAATATATATATACCTGTAGTATGTTGGTGTACTTGGTGGGGTGTATGGGGGGATGGGCCTGATCTGTCTTGGTGCCCTGTCGTGGGATGGGTCCCCCCGGCTGCTCCATCACCCCCCTAGCGAAGGCCCCCCAGGAGGGGCTGTGTGTCTGATGCTCCACCAGGGGGCCCAGGGCCAGGTCCTTAGGAAACAGGTTGGTCTCTGTACGAGGGTAACTGATTAACCTACACACACACATGGACAAATATTACAACACACTGTGGCAACACACACACATTATCACACATCTCTACAACTGATGAATATATAGTATATAGACAGGCAGCCTGGGACACCCAGGTTTCACCTAGTTACCAAAAGCCTGGGGAACGTGTTAACAGAAAGATGATAAAAAACCTGGGGAACTTGTTAACAGAAAGGTGATAAAAGGCCTGGGGAACTTGTTAACAGAAAGGTGATAAAAAGCCTGGGGAACTTGTTAACAGAAAGATGATAAAAAGCCTGGGGAACTTGTTAACAGGAAGGTACTAAAAAGCCTGGGGAACTTGTTAACAGAAAGGTACTATAAAGCCTGGGGAACTTGTTAACAGAAAGGTACTATAAAGCCTGGGGAACTTGTTAACAGAAAGGTACTATAAAGCCTGGGGAACTTGTTAACAGAAAGATGATAAAAAGCCTGGGGAACTTGTTAACAGAAAGATGATAAAAAGCCTGGGGAACTTGTTAACAGAAAAGTACTATAAAGCCTGGGGAACTTGTTAACAGAAAGGTACTATAAAGCCTGGGGAACTTGTTAACAGAAAGGTACTATAAAGCCTGGGGAACTTGTTAACAGAAAGGTACTATAAAGCCTGGGTAACATGTTAACAGAAAGGTGATAAAAAGCCTGGGGAACTTGTTAACAGAAAAGTACTATAAAGCCTGGGGAACTTGTTAACAGAAAGGTACTATAAAGCCTGGGGAACTTGTTAACAGAAAGGTACTATAAAGCCTGGGGAACTTGTTAACAGAAAGGTACTATAAAGCCTGGGGAACTTGTTAACAGAAAGGTACTATAAAGCCTGGGGAACTTGTTAACAGAAAGGTGATAAAAAGCCTGGGGAACTTGTTAACAGAAAGGTGATAAAAATCCTGGGGAACTTGTTAACAGAAAGGTGATAAAAAGCCTGGGGAACTTGTTAACAGAAAGGTGATAAAAAGCCTGGGGAACTTGTTAACAGAAAGGTGATAAAAATCCTGGGGAACTTGTTAACAGAAAGGTGATAAAAAGCCTGGGGAACTTGTTAACAGAAAGGTGATAAAAAGCCTGGGGAACTTGTTAACAGAAAGGTACTATAAAGAGGTGGAGTACGGCAGAGTTACGTATCAAGGTGATTCAGAGTTGTGTTGCCGCTTATCACTCGTGTAGCCCAATCATGGCGTTTCTGAAATGTATTCTTACTTGCAACAAAAAAGCTAACCTAAGATACAAAACCACATAAGCTACTGCCACTGTCCAATAACATACCAAGCGTTGAATGCCAGCGCTCCCATTCAAATGCACCAACCAATACTATTGTCCTCCAGTCTTCCAATACTAACGTCCTCCAGACTTCCAATACTAACGTCCTCCAGACTTCCAATACTAACGTCCTCCAGACTTCCAATACTAACGTCCTCCAGACTTCCAATACTAACGTCCTCCAGACTTCCAATACTAACGTCCTCCAGACTTCCAATACTAACGTCCTCCAGACTTCCAATACTAACGTCCTCCAGACTTCCAATACTAACGTCCTCCAGACTTCCAATACTAACGTCCTCCAGACTTCCAATACTAACGTCCTCCAGACTTCCAATGCTAACGTCCTCCAGACTTCCAATGCTAACGTCCTCCAGACTTCCAATACTAACGTCCTCCAGACTTCCAATACTAACGTCCTCCAGACTTCCAATGCTAACGTCCTCCAGACTTCCAATGCTAACGTCCTCCAGACTTCCAATACTAACGTCCTCCAGACTTCCAATACTAACGTCCTCCAGACTTCCAATACTAACGTCCTCCAGACTTCCAATGCTAACGTCCTCCAGACTTCCAATGCTAACGTCCTCCAGACTTCCAATGCTAACGTCCTCCAGACTTCCAATGCTAACGTCCTCCAGTCTTCCAATGCTAACGTCCTCCAGACTTCCAATACTAACGTCCTCCAGACTTCCAATACTAACGTCCTCCAGACTTCCAATACTAACGTCCTCCAGACTTCCAATACTAACGTCCTCCAGACTTCCAATACTAACGTCCTCCAGACTTCCAATACTAACGTCCTCCAGACTTCCAATACTAACGTCCTCCAGACTTCCAATACTAACGTCCTCCAGACATCCAATTGTAAACGAGACAACACACACTCACCCGTAAGGGATTAGGGAGTAGGGTTTAGGGGTAACACAATCACCCCCCGTGTGTAGTGTGTAGGGTTTAGGGGTAACACACTCACCCCCGTGTGTAGTGTGTAGGGTTTAGGGGTAACACACTCACCCGTGTGTAGTGTGTAGGGTTTAGGGGTAACACACTCACCCCTGTGTGTAGGGTTTAGGGAGTAGTGTGTAGGGTTTAGGGAGTAGTTAGTAGGGTTTAGGGAGTAGTGTGTAGGGTTTAGGGAGTAGTGTGTAGGGTTTAGGGAGTAGTGTGTAGGGTTTAGGGAGTAGTGTGTAGGGTTTAGGGAGTAGTGAGTAGGGTTTAGGGAGTAGTGTGTAGGGTTTAGGGAGTAGTTAGTAGGGTTTAGGGAGTAGTTAGTAGGGTTTAGGGAGTAGTGTGTAGGGTTTAGGGAGTAGTGTGTAGGGTAGTAGTGTGTAGGGTTTAGGGAGTAGTGTGTAGGGTTTAGGGAGTAGTGAGTAGGGTTTAGGGAGTAGTGTGTAGGGAGTAGTGTGTAGGGTTTAGGGAGTAGTGTGTAGGGTTTAGGGAGTAGTGTGTAGGGTTTAGGGAGTAGTGAGTAGGGTTTAGGGAGTAGTGTGTAGGGTTTAGGGAGTAGTGTGTAGGGTTTAGGGAGTAGTGTGTAGGGTTTAGGGAGTAGTGAGTAGGGTTTAGGGAGTAGTGTGTAGGGTTTAGGGAGTAGTGTGTAGGGTTTAGGGAGTAGTGAGTAGGGTTTAGGGAGTAGTGTGTAGGGTTTAGGGAGTAGTGAGTAGGGTTTAGGGAGTAGTGTGTAGGGTTTAGGGAGTAGTGTGTAGGGTTTAGGGAGTAGTGAGTAGGGTTTAGGGAGTAGAGGTTAGAGAGCAGGGTCTAGGTAAAACCAATATCCTTGTGTGTAGTGTTTAGGGAGTATGGTTTAGGGTCTAAATAGAAATGAAATAGAAATAAATAGGGAGTAAGGTTTAGGGTCTAGGGTTTAGGGTCTAGGGTCTAGGTAAAACCCTCACCCCTGTGTGTAATGAGTAGGGTCTAGGGTTTAGGGTCTAGGTAAAACCCTCACCCCTGTGTGTAATGAGTAGGGTCTAGGGTTTAGGGTCTAGGTAAAACCCTCACCCCTGTGTGTAATGAGTAGGGTCTAGGGTTTAGGGTCTAGGTAAAACCCTCACCCCTGTGTGTAGTGAGTAGGGTCTAGGGTTTAGGGTCTAGGTAAAACCCTCACCCCTGTGTGTAATGAGTAGGGTCTAGGGTTTAGGGTCTAGGTAAAACCCTCACCCCTGTGTGTAGTGAGTAGGGTCTAGGGTTTAGGGTCTAGGTAAAACCCTCACCCCTGTGTGTAGTGAGTAGGGTCTAGGGTTTAGGGTCTAGGTAAAACCCTCACCCCTGTGTGTAGTGAGTAGGGTCTAGGGTTTAGGGTCTAGGTAAAACCCTCACCCCTGTGTGTAGTGAGTAGGGTCTAGGGTTTAGGGTCTAGGTAAAACCCTCACCCCTGTGTGTAGTGAGTAGGGTCTAGGGTTTAGGGTCTAGGTAAAACCCTCACCCCTGTGTGTAGTGAGTAGGGTCTAGGGTTTAGGGTCTAGGTAAAACCCTCACCCCTGTGTGTAGTGAGTAGGGTCTAGGGTTTAGGGTCTAGGTAAAACCCTCACCCCTGTGTGTAGTGAGTAGGGTCTAGGGTTTAGGGTCTAGGTAAAACCCTCACCCCTGTGTGTAGTGAGTAGGGTCTAGGGTTTAGGGTCTAGGTAAAACCCTCACCCCTGTGTGTAGTGAGTAGGGTCTAGGGTTTAGGGTCTAGGTAAAACCCTCACCCCTGTGTGTAGTGAGTAGGGTCTAGGGTTTAGGGTCTAGGTAAAACCCTCACCCCTGTGTGTAGTGAGTAGGGTCTAGGGTTTAGGGTCTAGGTAAAACCCTCACCCCTGTGTGTAGTGAGTAGGGTCTAGGGTTTAGGGTCTAGGTAAAACCCTCACCCCTGTGTGTAGTGAGTAGGGTCTAGGGTTTAGGGTCTAGGTAAAACCCTCACCCCTGTGTGTAGTGAGTAGGGTCTAGGGTTTAGGGTCTAGGTAAAACCCTCACCCCTGTGTGTAGTGAGTAGGGTCTAGGGTTTAGGGTCTAGGTAAAACCCTCACCCCTGTGTGTAGTGAGTAGGGTCTAGGGTTTAGGGTCTAGGTAAAACCCTCACCCCTGTGTGTATAGTTTTTCAGCGATCTTCATGGTCTCTTTGGCGCCAATTCTCAACTTCCTGGAAACCAGCTTCTCCATTTCCTATTGGACCAGACAACAACACAGGCAGACCATTGGTCAATGGACAGAAAGTGAGTGTATCTACTGTATACGTGGTGTGTGTATACTGTATACGTGGTGTGTGTATACTGTATACGTGGTGTGTATATACTGTATACGTGGTGTGTATATACTGTATACGTGGTGTGTATATACTGTATACGTGGTGTGTGTATACTGTATACGTGGTGTGTATATACTGTATACGTGGTGTGTGTATACTGTATACGTGGTGTGTGTATACGTGGTGTGTGTATACTGTATACGTGGTGTGTGTATACTGTATACGTGGTGTGTGTATACTGTATACGTGGTGTGTGTATACTGTATACGTGGTGTGTGTATACTGTATACGTGGTGTGTGTATACTGTATACGTGGTGTGTGTATACTGTATACGTGGTGTGTGTATACTGTATACGTGGTGTGTATATACTGTATACGTGGTGTGTATATACTGTATACGTGGTGTGTGTATACTGTATACGTGGTGTGTATCTACTGTATACGTGGTGTGTATCTACTGTATACGTGGTGTGTATCTACTGTATACGTGGTGTGTATATACTGTATACGTGGTGTGTATATACTGTATACGTGGTGTGTATATACTGTATACGTGGTGTGTATATACTGTATACGTGGTGTGTGTATACTGTATACGTGGTGTGTATATACTGTATACGTGGTGTGTGTATACTGTATACGTGGTGTGTGTATACTGTATACGTGGTGTGTATATACTGTATACGTGGTGTGTATATACTGTATACGTGGTGTGTGTATACTGTATAGGTGGTGTGTATATACTGTATACGTGGTGTGTATATACTGTATAGGTGGTGTGTATATACTGTATACGTGGTGTGTATATACTGTATACGTGGTGTGTGTATACTGTATACGTGGTGTGTGTATACTGTATACGTGGTGTGTATATACTGTATACGTGGTGTGTGTATACTGTATACGTGGTGTGTGTATACTGTATACGTGGTGTGTATATACTGTATACGTGGTGTGTATATACTGTATACGTGGTGTGTGTATACTGTATACGTGGTGTGTGTATACTGTATACGTGGTGTGTATATACTGTATACGTGGTGTGTGTATACTGTATACGTGGTGTGTGTATACTGTATACGTGGTGTGTATATACTGTATACGTGGTGTGTATATACTGTATACGTGGTGTGTGTATACTGTATACGTGGTGTGTATATACTGTATAGGTGGTGTGTATATACTGTATACGTGGTGTGTATATACTGTATACGTGGTGTGTATATACTGTATACGTGGTGTGTGTCCTCACCACTGTGTCCAGGGGCAGCGGCCTCCACTTGCTTTTGGGTTTACTGGTTACCGAGGTGACGGTTGCTATTGGATCCTAGGAATTCAGGTTATTACTTCCTCATCATCACTGTAGCAGATATATTAGTATTTA
>CM042398.1:182500-285000 GCA_023634145.1 Thymallus thymallus | reverse complement strand
TATAGTGTGTGTAGTGTGTGTAGTGTGTGTAGTGTGTGTAGTGTGTATAGTGTGTGTAGTGTGTATAGTGTGTATAGTGTGTATAGTGTGTATAGTGTGTGTAGTGTGTGTAGTGTGTATAGTGTGTATAGTGTGTATAGTGTGTATAGTGTGTATAGTGTGTATAGTGTGTGTAGTGTGTATAGTGTGTGTAGTGTGTGTAGTGTGTATAGTGTGTATAGTGTGTGTATAGTGTGTGTAGTGTGTGTAGTGTGTGTAGTGTGTGTAGTGTGTGTAGTGTGTATAGTGTGTATAGTGTGTATAGTGTGTATAGTGTGTGTAGTGTGTATAGTGTGTGTAGTGTGTATAGTGTGTGTAGTGTGTGTAGTGTGTGTAGTGTGTATAGTGTGTGTAGTGTGTATAGTGTGTGTAGTGTGTGTAGTGTGTGTAGTGTGTGTAGTGTGTGTAGTGTGTATAGTGTGTATAGTGTGTGTAGTGTGTGTAGTGTGTGTAGTGTGTGTAGTGTGTGTAGTGTGTGTAGTGTGTATAGTGTGTATAGTGTGTATAGTGTGTATAGTGTGTGTAGTGTGTATAGTGTGTGTAGTGTGTGTATAGTGTGTGTAGTGTGTGTATAGTGTGTGTATAGTGTGTATAGTGTGTGTGTAGTGTGTGTAGTGTGTATAGTGTGTATAGTGTGTGTAGTGTGTATAGTGTGTGTAGTGTGTATAGTGTGTATAGTGTGTGTAGTGTGTATAGTGTGTATAGTGTGTGTAGTGTGTGTAGTGTGTGTAGTGTGTGTAGTGTGTGTAGTGTGTATAGTGTGTATAGTGTGTGTATAGTGTGTGTATAGTGTGTGTATAGTGTGTGTATAGTGTGTGTATAGTGTGTGTATAGTGTGTGTATAGTGTGTGTAGTGTGTATAGTGTGTATAGTGTGTATAGTGTGTGTAGTGTGTGTATAGTGTGTGTATAGTGTGTGTATAGTGTGTGTATAGTGTGTATAGTGTGTATAGTGTGTGTAGTGTGTGTAGTGTGTGTAGTGTGTGTAGTGTGTGTAGTGTGTATAGTGTGTATAGTGTGTATAGTGTGTGTAGTGTGTGTATAGTGTGTATAGTGTGTGTATAGTGTGTGTATAGTGTGTGTATAGTGTGTGTATAGTGTGTGTATAGTGTGTGTAGTGTGTGTAGTGTGTGTAGTGTGTATAGTGTGTATAGTGTGTGTAGTGTGTGTAGTGTGTGTAGTGTGTGTAGTGTGTATAGTGTGTGTATAGTGTGTGTATAGTGTGTGTATAGTGTGTGTATAGTGTGTGTATAGTGTGTGTATAGTGTGTATAGTGTGTGTAGTGTGTATAGTGTGTATAGTGTGTGTGTAGTGTGTATAGTGTGTGTAGTGTGTATAGTGTGTATAGTGTGTGTAGTGTGTGTAGTGTGTGTATAGTGTGTGTATAGTGTGTGTATAGTGTGTGTATAGTGTGTATAGTGTGTATAGTGTGTGTAGTGTGTATAGTGTGTGTAGTGTGTGTAGTGTGTATAGTGTGTAGTGTGTGTATAGTGTGTATAGTGTGTGTATAGTGTGTGTATAGTGTGTGTATAGTGTGTGTATAGTGTGTGTATAGTGTGTGTAGTGTGTGTAGTGTGTGTAGTGTGTATAGTGTGTATAGTGTGTATAGTGTGTATAGTGTGTATAGTGTGTATAGTGTGTGTATAGTGTGTGTATAGTGTGTGTATAGTGTGTGTATAGTGTGTATAGTGTGTATAGTGTGTGTATAGTGTGTGTATAGTGTGTGTATAGTGTGTATAGTGTGTATAGTGTGTATAGTGTGTATAGTGTGTATAGTGTGTGTAGTGTGTGTAGTGTGTGTAGTGTGTGTAGTGTGTGTAGTGTGTGTAGTGTGTGTAGTGTGTGTAGTGTGTATAGTGTGTATAGTGTGTATAGTGTGTATAGTGTGTGTAGTGTGTGTAGTGTGTATAGTGTGTGTAGTGTGTGTAGTGTGTGCAGTGTGTGTAGTGTGTATAGTGTGTATAGTGTGTATAGTGTGTATAGTGTGTGTAGTGTGTGTAGTGTGTGTAGTGTGTATAGTGTGTATAGTGTGTATAGTGTGTATAGTGTGTATAGTGTGTATAGTGTGTGTAGTGTGTGTAGTGTGTGTAGTGTGTGTAGTGTGTGTAGTGTGTGTAGTGTGTGTAGTGTGTGTAGTGTGTGTAGTGTGTATAGTGTGTATAGTGTGTATAGTGTGTATAGTGTGTATAGTGTGTATAGTGTGTGTACCTCTGATCTTGTAGAAGGTCTCAGGTATAAATGCCTGGATGGATTTGAAGCGTTCCACAACGAATCCCAGCGTAGGGAACTGACAGCTGCCATACGAGATCAGTTGATTGGCTAACGAGGCAGGGAAGATCTTCTGGAGGCGGAGCGTCTGGAACCTGGTAAACGATGCACCTGGAGGAGAAGAGGAGAGAGGGATGAGGAGAGAGGAGAGAGGGATGAGGAGAGAGGAGAGAGGGATGAGGAGAGAGGAGAGAGGGATGAGGAGAGAGGGATGAGGAGAGAGGAGAGAGGGATGAGGAGAGAGGAGAGATGGATGAGGAGAGAGGAGAGATGGATGAGGAGAAAGGAGAGAGGAGAGAGGAGAGAGGGATGAGGAGAGAGGAGAGAGGGATGAGGAGAGAGGAGAAGAGGAGAGAGGGATGAGGAGAAGAGGAGAGAAGGATGAGGAGAAGAGGAGAGAAGGATGAGGAGAGAGGGATGAGGAGAGAGGGATGAGGAGAGAGGGATGAGGAGAGAGGGATGAGGAGAGAGGAGAGATGGATGAGGGGAGATGGATGAGGAGAGAGGAGAGAGGGATGAGGAGAGATGGATGAGGAGAAGAGGAGAGATGGATGAGGAGAGAGGAGAGGTGGATGAGGAGAGAGGAGAGATGGATGAGGAGAAAGGAGAGATGGATGAGGAGAGAGGATAGATGGATGAGGAGAGAGGAGAGAGGGATGAGGAGAGAGGAGAGAGGGATGAGGAGAGAGGAGAGAGGGATGAGGAGAGAGGGATGAGGAGAGAGGAGAGAGGGATGAGGAGAGAGGAGAGATGGATGAGGAGAGAGGAGAGATGGATGAGGAGAAAGGAGAGATGGATAGATGGATGAGGAGAGAGGGATGAGGAGAGAGGAGAGAGGGATGAGGAGAGAGGGATGAGGAGAGAGGAGAGAGGGATGAGGAGAGAGGAGAGAGGGATGAGGAGAGAGGAGAGATGGATGAGGAGAGAGGAGAGATGGATGAGGAGAAAGGAGAGAGGAGAGAGGAGAGAGGGATGAGGAGAGAGGGATGAGGAGAGAGGAGAGGGATGAGAGAGAGGAGAAGAGGAGAGAGGGATGAGGCGAAGAGGAGAGAGGGATGAGGAGAAGAGGAGAGAGGGATGAGGAGAGAGGAGAGAGGGATGAGGAGAGAGGAGAGAAGGATGAGGAGAGAGGAGAGATGGATGAGGAGAGATGGATGAGGAGAGAGGAGAGATGGATGAGGAGAGAGGAGAGATGGATGAGGAGAGAGGAGAGATGGATGAGGAGAGAGGAGAGATGGATGAGGAGAGAGGAGAGATGGATGAGGAGAAAGGAGAGATGGATGAGGAGAAAGGAGAGATGGATGAGGAGAGAGGATAGATGGATGAGGAGAGAGGAGAGATGGATGAGGAGGAGAGATGGATGAGGAGGAGAGATGGATGAGGAGAGAGGATAGATGGATGAGGAGAGGAGGAGAGATGGATGAGAGGAGAGGAGAGGAGAGGAGAGGAGAGGATGAGGAGAAAGGAGAGAGGAGAGATGGATGAGGAGAAAGGAGAGAGGATAGATGGATGAGGAGAGGAGAGATGGATGAGGAGAGGAGAGGAGAGGAGAGGAGAGGAGAGGAGAGGAGAGGAGAGGAGAGTCTAAAATGTCAAAATGTGTTCACAAAGTTATGTCACACACACACTGTCACACACACACTGTCACACACACACACACACACACACACACACACACACACACACACACACACACACACACACACACACACACACACACACACACACACACACACACACACACACACACACACACACACACACACACACACACACACACACACACACACACACACACACACACACACACCTCTGCCGTTTCAGAAAGCTGCATGGAAATATGAATCACTGATGCATTTTCTTCAGGTATTATCATTCATTGGGATAATTAATGCATTCTCTAATAAATAAAAAAGATTTAGTTGATTCCCATACTCAACCTAGATTTTATAGAGCCCTAGTGTGTGTGTGTTACCTATCCTGAGGTCCAGCTCCTGGCGTACGTCCACAGCATCACTGATGTTACCGTTTGGTTCTGTTAACGTGTCACATGCTCTCCTGATCGAGTTTGGTGTGATCTCAGAGAACCGCGCACGGAATACCTGCACACCAGGATTCACTGGAACACACAAACAGAGAGAGGAGACAGCTATCACGACACACATTATACAGCCAGAAGTGTGTGTGTGTGTGTGTGTGCATGTACCTGCTTTACAGACGTCTATGACCTCAAAGCCGATGTTCTCTCCTTCCCTGTCACAATCTGTCCAGATGACTAGCACCTGGCACTGCCTCACCTCTCTCTCTAGAGTCCGCTAGGAGAGACACACACACTTCAGACTGAGAAGCTTGTTCTTTTCTGTCTTTATGAAACTATGTCTTTCTGAAACTCTGTCTTTCTGAAACTCTTTCTCTGTCTTTCTGAAACTCTGTCTTTCTGAAACTCTGTCTTTCTGAAACTCTGTCTTTCTGAAACTCTGTCTTTCTGAAACTCTGTCTTTCTGAAACTCTTTCTCTGTTTTTCTGAAACTCTGTCTTTCTGAAACTCTTTCTCTGTCTTTCTGAAACTCTTTCTCTGTCTTTCTGAAACTCTTTCTCTGTCTTTCTGAAACTCTTTCTCTGTCTTTCTGAAACTCTTTCTCTGTCTTTCTGAAACTCTTTCTCTGTTTTTCTGAAACTCTGTCTTTCTGAAACTCTGTCTTTCTGAAACTCTGTCTTTCTGAAACTCTGTCTTTCTGAAACTCTGTCTTTCTGAAACTCTGTCTTTCTGAAACTCTTTCTCTGTCTTTCTGAAACTCTTTCTCTGTCTTTCTGAAACTCTTTCTCTGTCTTTCTGAAACTCTTTCTCTGTCTTTCTGAAACTCTGTCTTTCTGAAACTCTGTCTTTCTGAAACTCTGTCTTTCTGAAACTCTGTCTTTCTGAAACTCTGTCTTTCTGAAACTCTGTCTTTCTGAAACTCTGTCTTTCTGAAACTCTGTCTTTCTGAAACTCTGTCTTTCTGAAACTCTGTCTTTCTGAAACTCTGTCTTTCTGAAACTCTGTCTTTCTGAAACTCTGTCTTTCTGAAACTCTTTCTCTGTCTTTCTGAAAATCTGTCTTTCTGAAACTCTTTCTCTGTCTTTCTGAAAATCTGTCTTTCTGAAACTCTTTCTCTGTCTTTCTGAAACTCTGTCTTTCTGAAACTCTGTCTTTCTGAAACTCTGTCTTTCTGAAACTCTGTCTTTCTGAAACTCTGTCTTTCTGAAACTCTGTCTTTCTGAAACTCTTTCTCTGTCTTTCTGTGTCTTTCTGAAACTCTTTCTCTGTCTTTCTGAAACTCTGTCTTTCTGAAACTCTGTCTTTCTGAAACTCTGTCTTTCTGAAACTCTGTCTTTCTGAAACTCTGTCTTTCTGAAACTCTGTCTTTCTGAAACTCTGTCTTTCTGAAACTCTGTCTTTCTGAAACTCTGTCTTTCTGAAACTCTGTCTTTCTGAAACTCTGTCTTTCTGAAACTCTTTCTCTGTCTTTCTGAAACTCTTTCTCTGTCTTTCTGAAACTCTGTCTCTGTCTTTCTGAAACTCTGTCTTTCTGAAACTCTGTCTTTCTGAAACTCTGTCTTTCTGAAACTCTGTCTTTCTGAAACTCTGTCTTTCTGAAACTCTGTCTTTCTGAAACTCTGTCTTTCTGAAACTCTGTCTTTCTGAAACTGTCTTTCTGAAACTCTGTCTTTCTGAAACTCTGTCTTTCTGAAACTCTGTCTTTCTGAAACTCTGTCTTTCTGAAACTCTGTCTTTCTGAAACTCTGTCTTTCTGAAACTCTGTCTTTCTGAAACTCTGTCTTTCTGAAACTCTGTCTTTCTGAAACTCTTTCTCTGTCTTTCTGAAAATCTGTCTTTCTGAAACTCTTTCTCTGTCTTTCTGAAAATCTGTCTTTCTGAAACTCTTTCTCTGTCTTTCTGAAAATCTGTCTTTCTGAAACTCTGTCTTTCTGAAACTCTGTCTTTCTGAAACTCTGTCTTTCTGAAACTCTGTCTTTCTGAAACTCTGTCTTTCTGAAACTCTGTCTTTCTGAAACTCTGTCTTTCTGAAACTCTGTCTTTCTGAAACTCTGTCTTTCTGAAACTCTGTCTTTCTGAAACTCTTTCTCTGTCTTTCTGAAACTCTGTCTTTCTGAAACTCTTTCTCTGTCTTTCTGAAACTCTGTCTTTCTGAAACTCTGTCTTTCTGAAACTCTGTCTTTCTGAAACTCTGTCTTTCTGAAACTCTGTCTTTCTGAAACTCTTTCTCTGTCTTTCTGAAACTCTGTCTTTCTGAAACTCTGTCTTTCTGAAACTCTGTCTTTCTGAAACTCTGTCTTTCTGAAACTCTGTCTTTCTGAAACTCTGTCTTTCTGAAACTCTGTCTTTCTGAAACTCTGTCTTTCTGAAACTCTGTCTTTCTGAAACTCTGTCTTTCTGAAACTCTGTCTTTCTGAAACTCTGTCTTTCTGAAACTCTGTCTTTCTGAAACTCTGTCTTTCTGAAACTCTTTCTCTGTCTTTCTGAAAATCTGTCTTTCTGAAACTCTTTCTCTGTCTTTCTGAAAATCTGTCTTTCTGAAACTCTTTCTCTGTCTTTCTGAAAATCTGTCTTTCTGAAACTCTGTCTTTCTGAAACTCTGTCTTTCTGAAACTCTGTCTTTCTGAAACTCTGTCTTTCTGAAACTCTGTCTTTCTGAAACTCTTTCTCTGTCTTTCTGAAACTCTGTCTTTCTGAAACTCTTTCTCTGTCTTTCTGAAACTCTGTCTTTCTGAAACTCTGTCTTTCTGAAACTCTGTCTTTCTGAAACTCTGTCTTTCTGAAACTCTGTCTTTCTGAAACTCTGTCTTTCTGAAACTCTGTCTTTCTGAAACTCTGTCTTTCTGAAACTCTGTCTTTCTGAAACTTGTAGTGCAAGATTGCAGCATTGAAAAACATGCCAATGAGTTTATTCAAACAAAGTGTTGAAGAACTACAGTAATATGTAAAGACAGAAGAGAGTAACAGTATGCTAGACTACCTTGATCTGAACAAAGTTCTCAGGACAATACTTCTCCACCTCAGCATCAAACAGCAGGACAGGATTACAGCTGTGCCTGGGGACGGACACACACAGACAGTTACACACAAACACAGAGAGCATTATACAAGGTGTTGTATGTAACTCAGTGTGTGTGTTAGAATTTGTCAGTCTCACCATTTCTGGAACTGTGCTTTGAACTCTAGACCCAGCAGATGACCTGACACTGATGTCATACACATCGTCACATTCTGTAGGGGAACACACACACACACACACACACACACACACACACACACACACACACACACACAATGAGCCACCACCAAATCCCCAACCCATCTGAAGTAGAGCAGTAGTGGTGTTGCATGCTGCTGCTTACCTGTCCAAACATGTTGTATTCATACTCATAGAGTTTATTGTAGACCGACAGCCCCTCACTCTGAAACACAGACCACAAACAGTTTATTATAGACCGACAGCCCCTCACTCTGAAACACAGACCACAGACAGTTTATTATAGACCGACAGCCCCTCACTCTGAAACACAGACCACAAACAGTTTATTATAGACCGACAGCCCCTCACTCTGAAACACAGACCACAGACAGTTTATTATAGACCGACAGCCCCTCACTCTGAAACACAGACAACAGACAGTTTATTATAGACCGACAGCCCCTCACTCTGAAACAGACCACAAACAGTTTATTATAGACCGACAGCCCCTCACTCTGAAACACAGACCACAGACAGTTTATTATAGACCGACAGCCCCTCACTCTGAAACACAGACAACAGACAGTTTATTATAGACCGACAGCCCCTCACTCTGAAACACAGACCACAAACAGTTTATTATAGACCGACAGCCCCTCACTCTGAAACACAGACCACAAACGGTTTATTGTAGACCGACAGCCCCTCACTCTGAAACACAGACAACAGACAGTTTATTGTAGACCGACAGCCCCTCACTCTGAAACACAGACAACAGACAGTTTATTGTAGACCGACAGCCCCTCACTCTGAAACACAGACAACAGACAGTTTATTGTAGACCGACAGCCCCTCACTCTGAAACACAGACAACAGACAGTTTATTATTAGAAAGTGTTTATCTATTTAAAGTGTTCTCGCATCTCGATTAATGAGAGAAGACTTGAAAAATACAAGATGGTGGTGTACACATTGTTGGAATACTTCATGGAGAAGAGGTTATTATTTTAATAACGGAGCATTTACTAAATTCAAACAGACCCCATGCAACTGGACAAGGACATTTTATGAGACTCCTGTTTCCACGAATTGAGAACAAAGACAGTATCGCTAAGTTTGGTCGAAAATTCTCTGAGCTACACCAAACAGTACCTAACCTGTAACTCACAGTATAATGGATACCAAATGTTTTGGTTAAATCACATTATCTGGAGTTACAATCTGTAGCTAACCCCAGATATGTTGAGGAAGTAATCCAACCAGTCTAATGATCTGTGTCCAGATCTACAGTCACACCTGTTGATGTGTGAGACATTACGTCATGGGAAGACAGCTGGGAGCTGAGATAAACAGAGACAATCACCCTGTTGATGTGTGAGACATTACGTCATGGGAAGACAGCTGGGAGCTGAGATAAACAGAGACAATCACCCTGTTGATGTGTGAGACATTACGTCATGGGAAGACAGCTGGGAGCTGAGATAAACAGAGACAATCACCCTGTTGATGTGTGAGACATTACGTCATGGGAAGACAGCTGGGAGCTGAGATAAACAGAGACAATCACCCTGTTGATGTGTGAGACATTACGTCATGGGAAGACAGCTGGGAGCTGAGATAAACAGAGACAATCACCCTGTTGATGTGTGAGACATTACGTCATGGGAAGACAGCTGGGAGCTGAGATAAACAGAGACAATCACCCTGTTGATGTGTGAGACATTACGTCATGGGAAGACAGCTGGGAGCTGAGATAAACAGAGACAATCACCCTGTTGATGTGTGAGACATTACGTCATGGGAAGACAGCTGGGAGCTGAGATAAACAGAGACAATCACCCTGTTGATGTGTGAGACATTACGTCATGGGAAGACAGCTGGGAGCTGAGATAAACAGAGACAATCACCCTGTTGATGTGTGAGACATTACGTCATGGGAAGACAGCTGGGAGCTGAGATAAACAGAGACAATCACCCTGTTGATGTGTGAGACATTACGTCATGGGAAGACAGCTGGGAGCTGAGATAAACAGAGACAATCGTCCCATGTACTTACAAAACCCTCTCTCTCTCTCACAGCTAAGACCCACACATAAACCCATGCACAGACCCACACATAAACCCATGCACAGACCCACACATAAACCCATGCACAGACCCACACATAAACCCATGCACAGACCCACACATAAACCCATGCACAGACCCACACATAAACCCATGCACAGACCCACACATAAACCCATGCACAGACCCACACATAAACCCATGCACAGACCCACACATAAACCCATGCACAGACCCACACATAAACCCATGCGCAGAACCACACATAAACCCATGCGCAGACCCACACATAAACCCATGCGCAGACCCACACATAAACCCATGCGCAGACCCACACATAAACCCATGCGCAGACCCACACATAAACCCATGCACAGACCCACACATAAACCCATGCACAGACCCACACATAAACCCATGCGCAGACCCACACATAAACCCATGCACAGACCCACACATAAACCCATGCACAGACCCACACATAAACCCATGCACAGACCCACACATAAACCCATGCACAGACCCACACATAAACCCATGCGCAGACCCACACATAAACCCATGCACAGACCCACACATAAACCCATGCACAGACCCACACATAAACCCATGCACAGACCCACACATAAACCCATGCACAGACCCACACATAAACCCATGCACAGACCCACACATAAACCCATGCACAGACCCACACATAAACCCATGCACAGACCCACACATAAACCCATGCACAGACCCACACATAAACCCATGCACAGACCCACACATAAACCCATGCACAGACCCACACATAAACCCATGCATAAACCCACCCTCCTCGCTCTGCCGCTGGACATGATCTCTGCGATGCCCTTGGCCGCGTCATTCTTCTCCGCCACACACAGAACCCGTTTGATCCGAGTCTGCCGGATCATGTCTCCCGGGGAGTCTGTCCGCCTCTGCCCGGTAACGCTGAACCTCCTGTGGACCCGGAGCCGTAACGTTAACGGTCGTCCAGATGTGAACAGAGCCCTGGTCAGATGGTGTATCAGCATAACTAGCCTAGCCGCGGCGCATTGGAGCTAGACCTGTCATAACGTTACATGTCATGCCCAGCTAACACTAGTGTAACTCCAGAACCGTCGTTACAAACTGTTGTTTGACTGATCCAACTGATGCAGACTGACTTTCCAGATCTCACGTCAGTTAGCTAAGTTAGCTTGATGCTAAGTCATGTCAAACTTCCAACCCTGAAACTACACTTTCCCTGATCACCAGACCGCAAGGTACGATGTAACGTGCAATCGCTTGGATCTGGCAATAAATAAGTTGTTTTTAAACTATTTTGCTAACTGAAAGGGTCGGTAAAAAGGCAGCTAAATTCGATGTTGCGGATTTTACAAATCCCGCGCATGTCAACAACTGTCGTAAAACGACTGTCGTAAACCCTTCCTGTTCGTGTAAATATGAATTTCTATGAAAGGTCCTTTAATTTTACTCCAAAATACTGCGCGAAGAATCTATTTTCAAGAGTCAATCTGTGCTTCATAATCTAAAGTCATGTTGAATTTGTAACATTAGTTTGTCATTTTAGTAACGCTATCTAGTTCAATAAGTGAGCTGGTGACGTGGTAAGTACGAGCGGAGTAAATATGGCGACGGTCATGATGGGTAGATTGGACATTAAATAGTTTCACTGTATTTACTACTGGGACTTTATTTGACCAGTGCCGAGATTACCCGGTAACGGTGCACGGACGAGCAATGCGTCATTGATGGTGATCGGGATACGGTGTCCATTCCGCTAGCTAACTGTCTGACGTCGATACTGTACGGGGGACGGAGCCAGAGAAATAATACCGGCGTTAAGTGCTATTGTTTATATGCAGCGGTGACAGACAGACACACAGACACACAGACAGACACACACACAGACAGACACACAGACACACAGACAGACACACAGACAGACACACAGACACACAGACAGACACACAGACACACAGACAGACACACACACAGACAGACACACAGACACACAGACACACAGACAGACACACAGACACACAGACACACACACACAGACAGACACACAGACACACACACACAGACAGACACACAGACACACACACACAGACAGACACACAGACACACAGACACACAGACAGACACACAGACAGACAGACACACAGACAGACAGACAGACAGACACACAGACAGACAGACACACACACAGACAGACACACACACAGACAGACAGACACACAGACAGACACACAGACACACAGACAGACAGACACACACACAGACAGACACACACACAGACAGACACACAGACAGACAGACACACAGACAGACACACACACAGACACACAGACAGACAGACAGACACACAGACAGACACACAGACAGACAGACACACACACAGACAGACACACACACAGACAGACACACAGACAGACAGACACACAGACAGACAGACACACAGACAGACAGACACACACACAGACAGACACACACACAGACAGACAGACACACAGACAGACACACAGACAGACAGACACACACACAGACACACAGACAGACACACACACAGACAGACAGACACACAGACAGACACACAGACACACAGACAGACACACACACAGACAGACAGACACACACAGACAGACACACAGACAGACACACACAGACAGACACACAGACACAGACAGACACACAGACAGACACACAGACAGACAGACACACACAGACAGACACACACAGACAGACACACACAGACATACACACAGACAGACAGACAGATAGACACACAGACAGACAGACAGACAGATAGACAGACAGCCTTTGGTCAGATGGCTAGTTGATGTGTCTTACTGCATTGTGTGACATCATCATGGACAGACAGGTGAAGACTATTCCCAGTTGGTAGAGGTAACGGGACGCAGACAGACAGACAAAGAGACAGACAGGTGAAGACTATTCCCAGTTGGTAGAGGTAACGGGACGCAGACAGACAGACAAAGAGACAGACAGACAAAGACACAGACAGCCAAAGACAACTGTCAGTGTCGTGGACTGTTACTACTAGCCGGTAGAGGCAGGCAGACAGGCAGACAGACAGCTAGCCTAGTGGATGGACTTCCTCTGATGTCATAGCTGACCCCGGCCCGGTCCAGAGAAGATGATTGGTGCCCCAGACGTGGTGGCGTTTACTAAGGAGGATGATTTTGGGGAAGTAGTGTACCCCGACCCCTGGGTGGTGCCAGAAGAGTTCTCTGTCCCTCTGTTCCCATCGAACAACAACGCCAACCCATGGGCCAAGACATCATATGCCAAGTTCACTAAGGACTTCATCCTCATATCAGAGTTCTCTGAGCAGGTCAGTACCACAGGCAACTGGGGGAGGGGTGTTTGTGTGTGTTGATCTGACCTTGATGTGTCCTCCCCTCCAGGTGGGCCCCCAGCCTCTGCTCACCATTCCTGATGACCCTAAGGTGTTCGGGACCTTTGACCTTAACTACTTCAGTCTAAGGATCATGTCTGTTGACTACCAGGCCTCGTTCGTAGGACACCCTCCTGGCAGCGGATACCCACGACTCAGGTAACTGTTCTATTTTATTCTACTCTAATGATATCCTGTTTTATTTGTTATTGTACTCTAATGATATCATGTTTTATTTGTTATTGTACTCTAATGATATCCTGTTTTATTTGTTATTGTACTCTAATGATATCCTGTTTTATTTGTTATTGTACTCTAATGATATCCTGTTTTATTTGTTATTGTACTCTAATGATATCCTGTTTTATTTGTTATTGTACTCTAATGATATCCTGTTTTATTTGTTATTGTACTCTAATGATATCCTGTTTTATTTGTTATAGTACTCTAATGATATCCTGTTTTATTTGTTATTGTACTCTAATGATATCCTGTTTTATTTGTTATAGTACTCTAATGATATCCTGTTTTATTTGTTATTGTACTCTAATGATATCCTGTTTTATTTGTTATAGTACTCTAATGATATCCTGTTTTATTTGTTATTGTACTCTAATGATATCATGTTTTATTTGTTACTGTACTCTAATGATATCCTGTTTTATTTGTTATTGTACTCTAATGATATCCTGTTTTATTTGTTATTGTACTCTAATGATATCCTGTTTTATTTGTTATTGTACTCTAATGATATCCTGTTTTATTTGTTATTGTACTCTAATGATATCCTGTTTTATTTGTTATTGTACTCTAATGATATCATGTTTTATTTGTTATTGTACTCTAATGATATCCTGTTTTATTTGTTATAGTACTCTAATGATATCCTGTTTTATTTGTTATAGTACTCTAATGATATCCTGTTTTATTTGTTATTGTACTCTAATGATATCCTGTTTTATTTGTTATTGTACTCTAATGATATCCTGTTTTATTTGTTATAGTACTCTAATTATATCCTGTTTTATTTGTTATAGTACTCTAATGATATCCTGTTTTATTTGTTATTGTACTCTAATGATATCCTGTTTTATTTGTTATAGTACTCTAATGATATCCTGTTTTATTTGTTATAGTACTCTAATGATATCCTGTTTTATTTGTTATTGTACTCTAATGATATCCTGTTTTATTTGTTATTGTACTCTAATGATATCCTGTTTTATTTGTTATTGTACTCTAATGATATCCTGTTTTATTTGTTATAGTACTCTAATGATATCCTGTTTTATTTGTTATTGTACTCTAATGATATCCTGTTTTATTTGTTATAGTACTCTAATGATATCCTGTTTTATTTGTTATAGTACTCTAATGATATCCTGTTTTATTTGTTATTGTACTCTAATTATATCCTGTTTTATTTGTTATAGTACTCTAATGATATCCTGTTTTATTTGTTATTGTACTCCAATGATATCCTGTTTTATTTGTTATTGTACTCTAATGATATCCTGTTTTATTTGTTATTGTACTCTAATGATATCCTGTTTTATTTGTTATTGTACTCTAATGATATCCTATTTTATTTGTTATAGTACTCTAATGATATCCTGTTTTATTTGTTATTGTACTCCAATGATATCCTATTTTATTTGTTATAGTACTCTAATGATATCATGTTTTATTTGTTATACTATATTATTTACATATTTTATACTATTTTTATTCTACTCTGACATTCAATTTCTAATTATTTTCTGTTACATTCTAATTATTTTCTGTTACATTCTAATTATTTTCCGTTACATTCAAATTATTTTCCGTTACATTCAAATTATTTTCCGTTACATTCAAATTATTTTCGGTTCCATTTTAATTATTTTCGGTTCCATTCTAATTATTTTCGGTTCCATTCTAATTATTTTCGGTTCCATTCTAATTATTTTCCGTTACATTCAAATTATTTTCCGTTACATTCAAATTATTTTCCGTTACATTCAAATTATTTTCGGTTCCATTCAAATTATTTTCGGTTCCATTCTAATTATTTTCGGTTCCATTCTAATTATTTTCGGTTCCATTCTAATTATTTTCCGTTCCATTCTAATTATTTTCCGTTACATTCAAATTATTTTCCGTTCCATTCTAATTATTTTCCGTTACATTCAAATTATTTTCCGTTACATTCAAATTATTTTCCGTTACATTCTAATTATTTTCCGTTACATTCAAATTATTTTCCGTTACATTCAAATTATTTTCCGTTACATTCAAATTATTTTCCGTTACATTCTAATTATTTTCCGTTACATTCAAATTATTTTCCGTTACATTCAAATTATTTTCCGTTACATTCAAATTATTTTCCGTTCCATTCTAATTATTTTCGGTTCCATTCTAATTATTTTCCGTTCCATTCTAATTATTTTCCGTTACATTCAAATTATTTTCCGTTACATTCAAATTATTTTCCGTTACATTCTAATTATTTTCCGTTCCATTCAAATTATTTTCCGTTACATTCTAATTATTTTCGGTTCCATTCTAATTATTTTCGGTTCCATTCTAATTATTTTCGGTTCCATTCTAATTATTTTCGGTTCCATTCTAATTATTTTCGGTTCCATTCTAATTATTTTCCGTTACATTCAAATTATTTTCCGTTACATTCTAATTATTTTCCGTTACATTCTAATTATTTTCCGTTACATTCTAATTATTTTCCGTTACATTCTAATTATTTTCCGTTACATTCTAATTATTTTCCGTTACATTCTAATTATATTTTCGGTTACATTCTAATTATATTTTCGGTTACATTCTAATTATTTTCGGTTACATTCTAATTATTTTCGGTTACATTCTAATGTATTTCTATTCTATGCTGTAGTTTTGTGGAGGACTCTCGTGTGGTGCTGGGTGACTCTAAGGAAGGGGCGTTTGCCTACGTTCACCACCTGACGCTGTATGACCTGGAGGCTCGCGGCTTCGTCCGCCCGTTCTGCATGGCCTACATCTCTGCTGACGAGAGGAAGATCATGCTGCACTTCCAGGAGCTGTCGCTCCGCTTCTCCCGCGCCTCCGAGTGCCTGAAGACCGGAAACCGACGGGCCTTCGCCCGCGAGCTGCAGAGGAAGCTACGTGACCTGGAGTAATACGATACACACACACTGACACACACACTCTGACACACACACTCTGACACACACACTCTGACACACACACTCTGACACACACACTCTGACACACACACTCTGACACACACACACTGACACACACACTCTGACACACACACTCTGACACACACACTCTGACACACACACTCTGACACACACACTCTGACACACACACACTGACACACACACACTGACACACACACACTGACACACACACACTGACACACACACTCTGACACACACACTCTGACACACACACTCTGACACACACACTCTGACACACACACTCTGACACACACACACACACTGACACACACACACACACTGACACACACACTCTGACACACACACTCTGACACACACACACTCTGACACACACACACTGACACACACACTCTGACACACACACTCTGACACACACACACTGACACACACACACTGACACACACACACTGACACACACACTCTGACACACACACTCTGACACACACACTCTGACACACACACTCTGACACACACACTCTGACACACACACACACACTGACACACACACACACACACTGACACACACACTCTGACACACACACTCTGACACACACACACTCTGACACACACACTCTGACACACACACACTGACACACACACTCTGACACACACACTCTGACACACACACTCTGACACACACACTCTGACACACACACTCTGACACACACACACTGACACACACACACACACACTGACACACACACTCTGACACACACACTCTGACACACACACACTCTGACACACACACACTGACACACACACTCTGACACACACACTCTGACACACACACACTGACACACACACACTGACACACACACTCTGACACACACACTCTGACACACACACTCTGACACACACACACACTGACACACACACTCTGACACACACACTCTGACACACACACTCTGACACACACACTCTGACACACACACTCTGACACACACACACTGACACACACACTCTGACACACACACTCTGACACACACACTCTGACACACACACACACACTGACACACACACACACACTGACACACACACACACACTGACACACACACACTCTGACACACACACTCTGACACACACACTCTGACACACACACACTGACACACACACTCTGACACACACACTCTGACACACACACTGACACACACACTCTGACACACACACACACTCTGACACACACACACACACTGACACACACACTCTGACACACACACTCTGACACACACACTCTGACACACACACTCTGACACACACACTCTGACACACACACACACACTGACACACACACTCTGACACACACACTCTGACACACACACTCTGACACACACACTCTGACACACACACTCTGACACACACACTCTGACACACACACACTGACACACACACTCTGACACACACACTCTGACACACACACTGACACACACACTCTGACACACACACACACACTGACACACACACACACACTGACACACACACTCTGACACACACACTCTGACACACACACTCTGACACACACACACTCTGACACACACACTCTGACACACACACTCTGACACACACACACTGACACACACACTCTGACACACACACTCTGACACACACACTCTGACACACACACACTGACACACACACACTGACACACACACACTGACACACACACTCTGACACACACACTCTGACACACACACTCTGACACACACACTCTGACACACACACTCTGACACACACACACACTGCTACTATCTGTTGTAACTTCCCACCTGTTGTGCCTCACCTGCCAGGTACACGCAATCTGTTCTGCAGAAAGAGGAGGGGCTACAGCGGGAGGCAGGGCCTCAGGGGTGTTACTCTGCCCACGCGGTGGAGAAGGCCAATGAGCTTGCGGCGGTGGAGAAGAGCATCTACGAGCACCGAGACCTGTTGAGGCAGATCACCTCGTACCCCCTCCGTCCCCGCCGAGACCCCCACGCAGCACACTGCCAACACTGTGTCACAGAGTCAGAGAAACACAGCGACACACACCCTGGCCCTGACCGTGAGAGGGGAGAGGAGGGAGGGAACAGGGGGCAGTCCTACATCCCTCAGCTGATAAAGGGGAAGTCAGCTAAATGTTTTGACAAGCGTCTGAAGACCCTGACGGAGCTGTGTGAGGAGAGCTTCTACGAGGCCACCGTGGAACTACTCAATGACACAGAGAGGTGCTTCCGGGGGGACCTGTGTTACCTGTACACCCGCCGCCTGGACCGAGCACTCCGCAGGAAGCAGAACATCACCAACTTCCTGTTTGAGGAGGAGCTGGGGGAGGAGGAGGAGGAGGTAGCGGTGCTGGGAAGGATCTTCTGTTTTCTCAACCACACAATGGGGACGGACCCACATACACACATACACACCCCTTCCATCATGCTTTGCCCGGAACCCCTGGAGTCTGTGGAGGTCCTGGAGGTGTACCCCCCCTGCCCTGCTAACTCCCAGCAGAGTGAGGCCCTGGCTGGGGAGGAGAGGCTGGAGTCATCACTCTCTGATCTGACCATGGAGACACAGGACCAGCAAAGCTCTGAGGAGAATAAGGACAGCTTTAGTAGTGACAGGAGTGGAGGAGAGGAGGAGGGACGGGAGGGAGGAGACCAGACCCCTGTTTTTCTGCTGGAGGCTGAGGAGGGAGGTGAGGGAGAAGAGGGGGGAGACCAGACCCCTGTTTTTCTGCTGGAGGCTGAGGAGGGAGGTGAGGGAGAAGAGGGGGGAGACCAGACCCCTGTTTTTCTGCTGGAGGCTGAGGAGGGAGGTGAGAGAGCGGGTGAGACACACAGTGTGTGTGAGAGAGAGGGAAAGACAGAGGGAGTGTTTAACAGAGAGAGAGAGAGAGAGAGAGAGGGAGAGACAGAGGGAGTGTTTAACAGAGAGGGAGAGACAGAGGGAGTGTTTAACAGAGAGGGAGAGACAGAGGGAGTGTTTAACAGAGAGGGAGAGACAGAGGGAGTGTTTAACAGAGAGGGAGAGACAGAGGGAGTGTTTAACAGAGAGGGAGAGACAGAGGGAGTGTTTAACAGAGAGAGAGAGGCTGAGACAGAGGACGGTGATAGACAGAGAGTTCCTGACCCTGAGTTGTTGGTCCAGATGGACACGGCCTGCTGCATGTCTCAGGAAGGCTTCCTGTACGACTCCTCTCCCCCAGACATGCTGCCTGCTTGTGGGCTGCAGCCCGGCTCGCTACCCTTTCCCCTGGTGGTCAACCAGGAGCCCCAGGCCCTGCTGCCGATCCAGGGGGTCTACGGCCTGGGTTCCCCCCACTGCCAGAGCCCTGGGGTTGGGCTGGACCTGCCCGTCTTCTCCTTAGGAGATACCACCTCCAGGGGTTCGGACCAGGACGGGTCGGACTGTACCATGTCAGCCTCTACGGGTTCCGAACAGACCGGCTCACCTCTGGGGTACGGGGGGGTGGTGACGCTGAGGCAGAGGAAGAGGGCCGGGCAGGGAGCGCTCAGGTGAGTCAATCATTGGTTGATTAATTCAATCTGTATCTCCAGGAGTAAAACCTTTTTGTATTTATCTAGTTCTGTGTTTTTGCTAGCTAGAGCCATTTATCTGCTGCTACTTGTTGTGTGAACTGCTATTAACTTGTAGATGATTGTTGACACATCAACCAGATTTAAAGGGGCAGGGCAATTTGTGACTTGTTTTGGATTGGAGGGGTTTCTCCTCCCTTTCCGCATCCTATGACTTGAACTGTCCCCTTTCCTCCCGGACCTCTCGGCCCTCCCCTCCTGCTCCGTGGCTGAGTTACTCATTGATAGCTCACAGAACAGGGCTGCGGGCAGCTGAGCGAAAATGGAGGAAAACTAAACTTCCGGAGGACCTATCATCCTTTCACTCCCTGTCTACCTTCTCTTCCTCTGTATCTGCTGCTAAAGACGCTTTATATCACTATACATTTCAAGCATCTGCCTCTAACCCTAGGAAACTCTTTCCCACCTTCTCCTCCATCTCCTCCATCTCAACCACTTTCAAAAGAAGGTTGACGACATCCGCTGCTCATTCACTCAGCCTATTGAGTCCACTGGTCCCACTCACACAGAACTACCCTACACCTTGACCTCTTTCTCCCCTCTCTCCAGATGACATCCTGCGACTAGTGAGGTACAGCCCTCCTCCCTTCTCCAGAACTTCTCACTTTCCCCATCAACTCATCTTTGACCACTGGCTGCGTCCCCTCTGACTTCAAAATGGCCCGAGTCGCACCCCTACTCAAGAAACCAACACTCGACTCCTCTGACGTCAAACTATAGACCGATATCCCTTCTTCTTCACTTGAGTGTCTCTGATCAACTTTCCTGTTATTTCTCACAGAACAACCTTCTTGACCCTAACCAGTCAGGCTTCAAGACGAGTCACTCAACCGAGACTGCTCTACTCTTTCACGGAGGCTCTCGATTGACTCTCTCCTCAGTTCTCATCCTCCTAGATCTATCCGCTGCCTTCCACACTGTGAACCATCAGATCGTCATCCTCCTCTCCACCCTCTCAGGGCTGGGCGTCTCAGGCTCTCCACCCTCTCAGGGCTGGGCGTCTCAGGCTCTCCACCCTCTCAGGGCTGGGCGTCTCAGGCTCTCCACCCTCAGGGCTGGGCGTCTCAGGCTCTCTACCCTCAGGGCTGGGTGTCTCAGGCTCTCCACCCTCTCAGGGCTGGGCGTCTCAGGCTCTGCACACTTTTGGATTGCGTCCTACCTGGCAGGCCGCTCCTACCAGGTGACGTTGAGAGGATCTGTGTCTGCACCACATACTCTCACTACTGGTGTCCCCCAGGGCTCGGTTCTTGGCCCTCTCCTCTTCTCTCAATACATCAAGTCACTCGGCTCCATCATATCCTCATATCCTCATCCTCACATGGTCTGTCCTCGGCAACATAGACCTGGAACTGTTGGGGTGTTAGGACTAGTTTAACAATCATGCATCCATCCGTGAGTAAATCACTCATTCACTCTGGACTTATTTATTCATTCAGGTCTGTATATACATACTCATGTACAGTTGTTATATCATATCATGTGCAATATTGTTAGTAATTCTTGGACTGAATTCACGTAGTCATTCACTCAGGAATGCATATTAGTATCCTGTCAGTTGTATCTTTTCTCATTGCTTTTAGTATATCGAATGTGCAATACGTGCAGTAATGTGTAATTACGTGTGTAATTAAACCCTGCGCACTAAGGACTGTATTTTATGGGAATTAATATTATTACCCTAAATTATATCATACACACATTTAGCTATTATAGTATCTCTTCCTGTCATTTACCTGTACAGTTTGTGTAAACATGCAAGTATTCACTTATCTGTAAATATAACTGTATACCTAACTGTACAGTTAATGTAACCATGCAAAATGTTCACTTACCTGTTCATTTAGCCAGTCTGTCTATTAAGTAAACTATTATTACCCTCGCTCATATCATACGCATTTTTAGCTACTGAAGTATTTCTCTGCCATCGACCTGTATAGTATAGTTAACCATCCAACATCCACCAATGTATAGTGTACATATTCAGCCAACCACCCATACTATGCAATGTCTTTTTATAGCTTTTTTTGCACTCCAGATATCTTGTATTTCTATACAGTTGAAGTCGAACGTTTACATACACCTTGGCCAATTGCATTTAAACTCAGTTTTTCACAATTACTGACATTTAATCCTAGTAATAATTCCCTGTCTTAGGTCAGTTAGGATCACCACTTTATTTTAAGAATGTGAAATGTCAGAATAATAGTAGAGAGAATTATTTATTTCAGCTTTTATTTCTTTCATCACATTCCCAGTGGGTCATACACTCAATTAGTATTTGGTAGCATTGCCTTTAAATTATTTAACTTGGGTCAAACATTTCGGGTAGCCTTCCACAACCTTCCCACAATAAGTTAGGTGAATTTTGGCCCATTCCTCCTGACAGAACTGGTGTAACTGAGTCAGGTTTGTAGGCCTCCTTGCTCGCACACGCTTTTTCAGTTCTGCCCACAAATGTTCTGTAGGATTGAGGTCAAGACTTTGTGATGGCCACTCCAATACCTTGACTTTGTTGTCCTTAAACCATTTTGCCACAACTTTGGAAGTATGCTTGGGGTCATTGTCCATTTGGAAGACCCATTTGCGACCAAGCTTTAACTTCCTGGCTGATGTCTTGAGATGTTGCTTCAATATATCCACATAATTTTCCTTCCTCATGATGCCATCTATTTTGGGAAGTGCACCAGTCTCTCCTGCAGCAAAGCACCCCACAACATGATGCTGCCACCCCCGTGCTTCACGGTTGGGATGGTGTTCTTCGTCTTGCAAGCCTCCCCCTTTTTCCTCCAAACATAACGATGGTCATTATGGCCAAACAGTTCTATTTTTGTTTCATCAGACCAGAGGACATTTTCACATCTTTGTCCCCATGTTTCAAACCGTAGTCTGGCTTTTTTATGGCGGTTTTGGAGCAGTGGTTTCTTCCCTGCTGAGCGGCCTTTCAGGTTATGTCGATATAGGACTCGTTTTACTGTGGATATAGATACTTTTGTACCTGTTTCCTCCAGCATCTTCACAAGGTCCTTTGCTGTTGTTCTGGGATTGATTTGCACTTTTCGCACCAAAGTACGTTCATCTCTAGGAGACAGAACGCGTCTCCTTCCTTAGTGGTATGACTGCTGCTTGGTCCCATGGTGTTTATGCTTGCATACTATTGTTTGTACAGATAAACGTGGTACCTTCAGGTGTTTGGAAATTGCTCCCAAGGATGAACTAGACTTGTGGAGGTCTACAATTTTTTTTTCTGAGGTCTTGGCTTGTTTCTTTAGATTTTCCCATGATGTCGAGCAGAGGCACTGAGTTTGAAGGTAGGCCTTGAAATACATCCACAGGTACACCTCCAATTGACTCAAATTATGTCAATTAGCCTATCAGAAGCTTCTAAATCCATGACATCATTTTCTGGAATTTTCCAAGCTGTATAAAAGCACAGTCAACTTAGTGTATGTGAACTTCTGACCCATTGGAATTGTGATATAGTGAATTATAAGTGAAATAATCTGTCTGTAAACAATTGTTGGAAGAATTACTTGTCATGTACAAAGTAGATGTCCTAACAGACTTGCCAAAACTATAGTTTGTTAACATGAAATCTGTGGAGTGGTTGAAAAATTAGTTTTAATGACTTTAACCTATGTGTATGTAAACGTCCAACTTACTTTTTCATACTGTATCATGTATCGGTCTTTTGTGTATTTTCGTTCTGGCATTTTGCACCTGACCTGTGTTTTCTCATAGCTGCTTGACGATGAAATCTATCTATCATTGCGATGCGGATGACACTCAACTACTTTTCTCCTTCCCCGTTCTGACACCCAGGTGGCGACACACATTTCGGCGCCTGGCAGATATTTCAGCTTGGATGTCGGCCCACCACCTCAAGCTCGACCTCGACAAGACGGACCTGCTCTTCCTCCCAGGGAAGGCCTGCACTCTCAAAGATCTCTCCATCACTGTTGACAACTCCACAGTGTCCACCCTCCCACAGGTCAAATGACCTTGGCGTGACCCTGGGCAACACCCTGTCGTTCCCTGCAAAAATCAAAGCAGTGACTCACTCCTGCAGGTTCATGCTTTACAGCACGTGTCCAACCCTAACCCTAACCCTAACCCAAACCCAAACTCATTCCACGGAGGGCTGAGTTATCACTCCACCCTTGTACTTGATTGATGAATTAAGGTCACTAATTAGTAAGGAACTCCCCTCACCTGGTTGTCTAGGTCTTAATTGAAAGGAAAAAACAAAAACCCACAGACACTCGGCCCTCTGTGGAATGAGTTTGACACCCCTGAACTACAACATCCGTAGAGTACGACTCTACCTCACCCAGAAAGTTGTGTAGGTTCTATTCCAGGCACTTGTCATCTCCCGTCTGGACTACTGCAACTCTCTGTTGGCTGGGCTCCCCGCTTGTGCTATCAAACTTCTCCAGAACGCTGCAGCACGCCTGGTTTTTAACCTTCCCAAGTTCTCCCATGTCACCCTGCTCCTCCTCACACTCCATTGGCTTCCAGTTGAAGCTCGCATCCACTACAAGACCAAGGTGCTTCCCTACGAAACAGCAAGATGAACTGTCCCTCCCTACCTTCAGGCTATTCTCTAACCCTACACCCCAACCAGAGTACTCTGTTCTGTTACCTCTGGTCTCTAGGTCCTCCCACCCCTACTGCTCTAACCCTACACCCCAACCAGAGTACTCTGTTCTGTTACCTCTGGTCTCTAGGTCTCCCACCCCTACAGGAGGGCAGCTCCCTCTCAGTCCAATCTGGTAGCTACTTTAAGGAAAATGTACTTTCAATGCCTGTGACATGTGGTTGTCCCACCTAGCTATCTTCAGATGAATGCACTAACTGGAAGTGTCTCTGGATAAGAGCGTCTGTAAATGACTGTAATGTAAAAACATATTCAGACATATGCATGCTGTGGCAGTAACATCATCACCAGGCAGGTTTCCATTGACCCAGGTTTATTCAGTTATGGAAACTGCAGATACGACACATTTTATCCATTTGAGGGGTGGATTTTTTATTTGTCACTTTTTTTGCGACTGATGATGGAAACAGTTTTTTGAATAAATGATGATTGCAGAATCATTATTATTATTATTATTATAGTTTTTTTTTTTTTACCCCCTTTTTCTCCCCAATTACAATCTTGTCTCATCGCTGCAACTTCCCAACGGGCTCAGGAGGTGAAGGTCGAGTAATGCGTCCTCCGGAACATGACCCGCCAAACCGCACTTCTTTATACCCACCCGCTTAACCCGGAAGCCAGCTGCACCAATGTGTCGGAGGAAACCGTTCAACTGACGACCGAAGTCAGCCTGCAGGCGCCCGGCCCGCCACAAGGAGTCGCTAGAGCACGATGAGCCAAGTAAAGGCCCCAGCCAAACCCTCCCCTAACCCGGACGACCCCCAGCCAAACCCTCCCCTAACCCGGACGACCCCCAGCCAAACCCTGGGCCAAGTTTCTCCATGGCACGGACGGTGGCGATACCTTGGCACATGAGAATTATTAGAATATGGCAAATATTGGTCAATTATTGCATCCTATCAATGCTGACTTTCATGGGCTACTTGAGACATGAAACAGTTAGGTGGGAGGGCATACAAACTCGCCAACGTATTAATGCTCAATTTGCCTAAATGGGTAATGGAAACACTTCAACCACTATACTGTATTGTATGGTGCTGTTTTTATCGACACAAGATAGTTGAATGGAAACGCACCCTAGCAGGAAAATGTTGCATATATTTTCTATGCAAACGTTCTAAATGTTAACAAAAAAAACAGGACAAGTTAATGGAAACATAGCTAATGATGACTACTGAAACTCTGGGGCTGTGTGAAATGGCACCCGGCCTATTCCCTATGAGACTCTGGGGCTGTGTGAAATGGCATCCGGCCTATTCCCTATGAGACTCTGGGGCTGTGTGAAATGGCATCCGGCCTATTCCCTATGAAACTCTGGGGCTGTGTGAAATGGCATCCGGCCTATTCCCTATGAGACTCTGGGGCTGTGTGAAATGGCATCCGGCCTATTCCCTATGAAACTCTGGGGCTGTGTGAAATGGCATCCGGCCTATTCCCTATGAAACTCTGGGGCTGTGTGAAATGGCACCCGGCCTATTCCCTATGAGACTCTGGGGCTGTGTGAAATGGCATCCGGCCTATTCCCTATGAAACTCTGGGGCTGTGTGAAATGGCATCCGGCCTATTCCCTATGAAACTCTACACAGAAGTAGTAATAGCATCTCTTATCTCTCTGTCTCTACCTCCAGGTTTGTGCGTCAGTATCCGTTTGCCCTGCATGCCCTGTGGTCCCTGCTGAGTGGTCGGACCCTGGTGGTCCTGGGGTCTGAGGAGGGGAGGGTCAGGAGGCTGGTGTCCGCTCTAGCCCTCTACGTGCCTGGACCCGGGCGCTGTGGTGAGAGGGTCCAGCCCTGGCTCTCTTGCCCCTTCAGCCTCACTGACCTACAGAGATGGAAACTCATAGGACTGCAGAGGTGAGGGTGGGGGGGGCATTGTACCTGTGTGATTGGTCCATACATTCCTTTCTACAACAGCAGGCGGTCACATGCATCCTATGATCTAAACTTCTCTGGACCGAAACACTTCCTGTTATAATTAGCCTATATACAGCCCTTCCTGTTATAACTAGCCTATATACAGCCCTTCCTGTTATAACTAGCCTATATACAGCCCTTCCTGTTATAACTAGCCTATATACAGTCCTTCCTGTTATAACTAGCCTATATACAGTCCTTCCTGTTATAACTAGCCTATATACAGTCCACTTCCTGTTATAACTAGCCTATATGCAGTCATTCCTGTTATAACCAGCCTATATACAGTCCTTCCTGTTATAACTAGCCTATATACAGTCCTTCCTGTTATAACTAGCCTATATACAGTCCACTTCCTGTTATAACTAGCCTATATGCAGTCATTCCTGTTATAACCAGCCTATATGCAGTCATTCCTGTAATAACTAGCCTATATGCAGTCCTTCCTGTTATAACTAGCCTATATACAGTCCTTCCTATTATAACTAGCCTATATACAGTCCTTCCTGTTATAACTAGCCTATATACAGTCCACTTCCTGTTATAACTAGCCTGTATGCAGTCATTCCTGTTGTAACCAGCCTATATGCAGTCCTTCCTGTTATAACTAGCCTATATACAGTCCTTCCTGTTATAACTAGTCTAGTTCAGACATACCTCCTCCTAGCTCCTACCCTATACAGTAGACATGCCTCCTCCTAGCTCCTACCCTATATACAGTAGACATGCCTCCTAGCTCCTACCCTATATACAGTAGACATGCCTCCTCCTAGCTCCTACCCTATATACAGTAGACATGCCTCCTAGCTTCTACCCTATATACAGTAGACATTCTCCTACCCTATATACAGTAGACATGCTCCTATCTCCTACCCTATATACAGTAGACATGCTCCTAGCTCCTACCCTATATACAGTAGACATGCTCCTATCTCCTACCCTATATACAGTAGACATGCTCCTATCTCCTACCCTATATACAGTAGACATGCTCCTATCTCCTACCCTAAATACAGTAGACATGCTCCTAGCTCCTACCCTATATACAGTAGACATGCTCCTAGCTCCTACCCTATATACAGTAGACATGCTCCTAGCTCCTACCCTATATACAGTAGACATGCTCCTAGCTCCTACCCTATATACAGTAGACATGCTCCTAGCTCCTACCCTATATACAGTAGACATGCTCCTAGCTCCTACCCTATATACAGTAGACATGCTCCTATCTCCTACCCTATATACAGTAGACATGCTCCTACCTCCTACCCTATATACAGTAGACATGCTCCTAGCTCCTACCCTATATACAGTAGACATGCTCCTATCTCCTACCCTATATACAGTAGACATGCTCCTATCTCCTACCCTATATACAGTAGACATGCTCCTAGCTCCTACCCTATATACAGTAGACATGCTCCTATCTCCTACCCTATATACAGTAGACATGCTCCTATCTCCTACCCTATATACAGTAGACATGCTCCTATCTCCTACCCTATATACAGTAGACATGCTCCTATCTCCTACCCTATATACAGTAGACATGCTCCTATCTCCTACCCTATATACAGTAGACATGCTCCCCTCTCCTACCCTATATACAGTAGACATGCTCCTATCTCCTACCCTATATACAGTAGACATGCTCCTAGCTCCTACCCTATATACAGTAGACATGCTCCTATCTCCTACCCTATATACAGTAGACATGCTCCTACCTCCTACCCTATATACAGTAGACATGCTCCTAGCTCCTACCCTATATACAGTAGACATGCTCCTACCTCCTACCCTATATACAGTAGACATGCTCCTATCTCCTACCCTATATACAGTAGACATGCTCCTAGCTCCTACCCTATATACAGTAGACATGCTCCTATCTCCTACCCTATATACAGTAGACATGCTCCTAGCTCCTACCCTATATACAGTAGACATGCTCCTATCTCCTACCCTATATACAGTAGACATGCTCCTATCTCCTACCCTATATACAGTAGACATGCTCCTAGCTCCTACCCTATATACAGTAGACATGCTCCTAGCTCCTACCCTATATACAGTAGACATGCTCCTATCTCCTACCCTATATACAGTAGACATGCTCCCCTCTCCTACCCTATATACAGTAGACATGCTCCTATCTCCTACCCTATATACAGTAGACATGCTCCTAGCTCCTACCCTATATACAGTAGACATGCTCCCCTCTCCTACCCTATATACAGTAGACATGCTCCTAGCTGTCTACTGTACCTCTCATTCAGACTCATTGAAGCTCTTCCTCCCTCTTTTCCTCCAGGATGGCGTCTCCCGTGGGGACCAGCATGCTTTGCTCTCTGTCTCGCTACAGACGTTACATCTCCGTCCTGGACGCTGACCAGAAAACCCTCCATTGCCCCGGCTACCGTGGAACCCTCCTGGCCAACATGGCGGACCACCACACCCACCTCCGCCGAGGCTCCACCTACTTCCTTCATCTACAGAACATGCTCAGTAGACTGGCTGCCCAGGCCTTCCTCCTCAGCTTTACACACCACCTCCACCTTCCCATCAGCCACATGGAGGACAGGAAGCGGGGCTTCCTGAGGGATCAGCTCAGGCTTGGGGAAGACGACTGTTCCATCCTGATGTACCTCAGTCAGCTGATCACACAGCACTACCTGGACAGTACCACAGGAGGAGCTGTTATTACACAACCCTACCTGGAGACAGACAACACGCCTGTAACCACACGGCAGGACCGGGAATCTATCAACATACTTGACCCTGCCATTGGGGGCGCTATAATCCAACAAGACCCTGAGTCTAATACTCTAGGCAGAGTGAATACAGAGCAGTACCTAGACCCTACCACAGGGGGTGCTATAACCCCAGAACAGGGAATGGACCCTACCATTCTTCAGTCTGCTACTAGGGGCAGAGCTCCACCAAGCTTCAGCTTTAACTACACCACCAGTCTCCTATACAAGATCTGATCTGAACCACTGACTGGGGTGGAATCTCCTAGCCTGGGCCCTCGCGTCCTTTACTCACCTCCTCAAAACAACATTGGAGGAGAAGATCTGAGGAGATTCACTCTAGTTTGGAGATGGAGGGCTCTGTCTCCTCCTAGGTATCAGGAGAGACTGAGGATTAGCGAATGTAATGTAACAGTGTTGCATGTCAGTGATGTCGCAGTCATGATCTCGATCCATCCTTCTTCTGATGAATGTCCTAACCGGGGAACCTGGACACGGATTTTGATTGAGTGTCACTAAGAGCCGTCCTTCTGATTTGTGCGAGAAGTGTGTGTTTGCATATATTTGGCTGTTTTCCCTGCATAACATGTAGAAGTTGTCCCTTTTCAGGTTTAGAAGAAGTGACTGCTAAATGGTAACTCCCGTTCGTATAAGCTGGTTAGCATAGATAGCATACAGAAATTGTTAAATAGTTTTTAGCTAATGCAGTTGATTGGTAACGATGACATGAGTTGGTGTTGACATCCAGACAAGCATTATACTCTGATTTTACCTCAACATAGTGTGAAATACACATATAAACTACAGGCTAAATGTAGAATCGTTTTGCTGGAGGACAATGAGAACTTGGAATCCCCACGCGTTTCCATGGCAAGGGTGT
Organism: Thymallus thymallus; assembly: GCA_023634145.1. Classification (NCBI taxonomy): domain Eukaryota; kingdom Metazoa; phylum Chordata; class Actinopteri; order Salmoniformes; family Salmonidae; genus Thymallus; species Thymallus thymallus. The sequence goes on along the minus strand of CM042398.1, from coordinate 254,975 downwards.
TCCATTGTTTTGGTAGAGTTCGATGTAGCTCTTTACCACATCTATACCAACGACGTATAGAAACCCTGGATTGCTGATTTTGGCCATTTAGAGGCTTTGAAGCCACTGGTCGGCCAAATTGGCACTCCCAATGAATGGAATTCTACAGTATTTCAATTAAATGTTTCAAGGACAAAATTACATGTATTTAAGTATTTTTTTGTTTTAGTGGGGACAGTAACATTAGTACTTTTAAGGAAAACATTTATATATATATATACACAGTGGGTGAAATAAGTATTGAACACGTCACCATTTTTCTCAGTAAATATATTTCCAAAGGTGCTATTGACATGACATTTTCACCAGATGTTGGTAACAACCCAAGTAATCCATACATACAAAGAAACCAAAACAAATAAGTTCAGAAATTAAGTTATGTGTAATAATGTGAAATTACACAGGGAAAAAGTATTGAACACACTTACTGATATTTCTTCCACACAAACAGTCTTCAAATCTTGAAGGTTCCGTGGGCCTCTTCTATGAATCTTGATCTTCAGTTCTTTCCATAGATTTTCAATGGGATTTAAGTCAGGTGATTGGCTGAGCCATTCTAGCAGCTTTATTTTCTTTCTTTGAAACCAATTGAGAGTTTCCTTGGCTGTGTGTTTGGGATCATTGTCTTGCTGAAATGTCCACCCTCGTTTCATCTTCATCATCCTGGTAGATGGTAGCAGATTTTTTTCAAGAATGTCTCGGTAAATTTGCCCATTCATCCTTCCTTCAATTATGTGAAGTTTGCCAGTACCATTTGCTGAAAAGCAGCCCCACACCATGATGTTCCCACCTCCAAACTTCACTGTTGGTATGGTGTTTTTAGGGTGATGTGCAGTGCCATTTCTCCTCCAAACATGGTGTGTATTATGACATCCAAACAGTTCAATTTTGCTCTCATCTGACCATACTATATTCTCCCAGTATTTCACTGGCTTTTCCAAATGTTGTGCAGCAAACTTTAAACAAGCTTCAACGTGCTTTTTTTTCAGCAATGGAGTCTTGCGTGGTGAGGGTGCATACAGGCCATGGCGGTGGAGTGCATTACTTACTGTTTTCTTTGAGACAACAGTACCTGCTAATTGCAGGTCTTATTTGAAGCTCTCCACAAGTGGTCCTTGGCTCTTGGACAACTCTTCTGATTATTCTTTTCACACCTCTGTCAGAAATCTTGCGAGGAGCACCTGGTCGAGGCAAATTTATGGTTAAATGATTGTCTTTCCACTTCCGTATTATGGCCCCAACAGTGCTCACTGGAACATTCAGAAGCTTAGAAATGCGCCTATAACCAATGCCATCATTATGTTTTTTTTTCACCTTTATTTTACTAGGCAAGTCAGTTAAGAACAAATTCTTATTTTCAATGACGGCCTAGGAACAGTGGGTTAACTGCCTTGTTCAGGGGCAGAACCACAGATTTTTACCTTGTCAGCTCGGGGATTCGATCCAGCAACCTAACCCTAACCCAGCTCTTTGCTTTTACCCATCATGAGATGTGTCTTGTGTGACACCTTGGCAATGAGACCTTTTTGTAGGCCATCAGTTGGGACTGTGCAAAAAAAGACATTGCATAGTATGGGTGGATGGCTGAATATGTACACTATACATTGGTGGATGTTGGATGGTTAACTATACTATACAGGTCGATGGCAGAGAAATACTTCAGTAGCTAAAAATGCGTATGATATGAGCGAGGGTAATAATAGTTTACTTAATAGACAGACTGGCTAAATGAACAGGTAAGTGAATATTTTGCATGGTTAAATTAGCTGTACAGGTAAATATACAGTTATATTTACAGATAAGTGAATACTTGCATGGTTACATTAACTGTACAGGTAAATGACAGGAAGAGATACTTAAATAGCTAAATGTGTGTATGATATAATTTGGGGTAATAATAGTAATTCCCTTAAAATACAGTCTTTAGTGCGCAGGGTTTAATTACAGATAAATGCTCGTATTGCACATTCGAATTACTAAAAGCAATGAGAAAAGGTGCAACTGACAGGATACTAATATGCATTCCTGAGTGAATGCCTACGTAAGTTAGGTCCAAGAATTACTTGCAATATTGCACGTGATATGATATCACAACTGTACATGAGTATGTATATACAGACCTGCATGAATAAATAAGTCCTGAGTGAATTTGCACCTCCCTTTCTTCATGTGTTCAATACTTTTTCCCTGTGTCATTTCACATTATTACACATAACTTAATTTCTGAACTTATTTGTATGTATGGATTACTTGGGTTGTTACCAACATCTGGTGAAAATTTCATGTCAATAGCACCTTTGGAAATATATTTACTGAGAAAAATGGTGACGTGTTCAATACTTATTTCACCCGCTGTATATATATATATATATATATATACACAGTTAAAGTCGGAAGTTTACATACACCTTAGCCAAATACATTTAAACTCAGTTTTTCACAATTCCTGACATTTAATCCTAGTAAAAATTCCCTGTCTTAGGTCAGTTAGGATCACCACTTTATTTTAAGAATGTGAAATGTCAGAATAATAGTAGAGAGAATGATTTATTTCACCTTTTATTTCTTTCATCACATTCCCAGTGGATCAGAAGTTTACATACACTCAATTAGTATTTGGTAGCATTGCCTTTAAATTGTTTAACTTGGGTCAAACATTTCGGGTAGCTTTCCACAACCTTCCCACAATAAGTTAGGTGAATTTTGGCCCATTACTTCTGACAGAACTGGTGTAACTGAGTCAGGTTTGTAGGCCTCCTTGCTCGCACACGCTTTTTCAGTTCTGCCCACAAATGTTCTATAGGATTGAGGTCAGGGCTTTGTGATGGCCACTCCAACACCTTGACTTTGTTGTCCTTAAGCCATTTTGCCACAACTTTGGAAGTATGCTTGGGGTCATTGTCCATTTGGAAGACCCATTTGCGACCAAGCTTTAACTTCCTGACTGATGTCTTGAGATGTTGCTTCAATATATCCACATAATTTTCCTTCCTCATGATGCCATCTATTTTGTGAAGTGCACCAGTCCCTCCTGCAGCAAAGCACCCCACAACATGATGCTGCCACCCCCGTGCTTCACGGTTGGGATGGTGTTCTTCGTCTTGCAAGCCTCCCCCTTTTTCCTCCAAACATAACGATGGTCATTATGGCCAAACAGTTCTATTTTTGTTTCATCTGACCAGAGGACATTTCTCCAAAAAGTACAATCTTTGTCCCCATGTTTCAAACCGTAGTCTGGCTTTTTTATGGTGGTTTTGGAGCAGTGGCTTCTTCCTTGCTGAGCGTCCTTTCAGGTTGTCGATATAGGACTCGTTTTTACTGTGGATATAGATACTTTTGTACCTGTTTCCTCCAGCATCTTCACAAAGTCCTTTGCTGTTGTTCTGGGATTGATTCTAGCTCCGACCCTATATATAGTAAACCTTTCTCACCAAAGTACGTTCATCTCTAAGAGACAGAACGTGTCTCCTTCCTGAGCGGTATGACGGCTGCATGGTCCCATGGTGTTTATATTTGCGTACTATTGTTTGTACAGATGAACGTGTTACCTTCAGGCATTTGGAAATTGCTCCCAAGGATGAACCAGACTTGTGGAGGTCTACAATTTTTTTTCTGAGGTCTTGGCTTTATGTGGATATATTGAAGCAACATCTCAAGACATCAGTCAGGAAGTTAAAGCTTGGTCACAAATGGGTCTTCCAAATGGACAATGACCCCAAGCATACTTCCAAAGTTGTGGCAAAATGGTTTAAGGACAACAAAGTCAAGGTATTGGAGTGGCCATCAAAGTCTTGACCTCAATCCTATAGAACATTTGTGGGCAGAACTGAAAAAGCGTGTGCGAGCAAGGAGGCCTACAAACCTGACTCAGTTACACCAGTTCTGTCAGAAGTAATGGGCCAAAATTCACCCAACTTATTGTGGGAAGCTTGTGGAAGGCTACCCGAAACGTTTGACCCAAGTTAAACAATTTAAAGGCAATGCTACCAAATACTAATTGAGTGTATGTAAACTTCTGACCCACTGGGAATGTGATGAAAGAAATAAAAGCTGAAATAAATCATTCTCTCTACTATTATTCTGACATTTCACATTCTTAAAATAAAGTGGTGATCCTAACTGACCTAAGACAGGGAATTTTTACTAGGATTAAATGTCAGGAATTGTGAAAAACTGAGTTTAAATGTATTTGACTAAGGTGTATGTAAACTGAGTTTAAATGTATTTGGTGAAGGTGTATGTAAACTGAGTTAAAATGTATTTGGTTAAGGTGTATGTAAACTGAGTTTAAATGTATTTGTCTAAGGTGTATGTAAACTGAGTGTAAATGTATTTGAATAAGGTGTATGTAAACTGAGTTTAAATGTATTTGTCTAAGGTGTATGTAAACTGAGTTTAAATGTATTTGTCTAAGGTGTATGTAACTGCGTGTGTATGTGTATATATGTTAATTTATGTATTTTTATAATTTGTGTTTAGCTAACATAATATAATGTAAAGTTATACATTAAGGTTTCTAATAGAATAAATATGTCCAAAATGTACAGTAGCTGCTTGACGAATAAATGTTCCCTCAGGTAGATACAGTGGGGAGAACAAGTATTTGATACACTGCCGATTTTGCAGGTTTTCCCACTTACAAAGCATGTAGAGGTCTGTAATTTTTATCATAGGTACTCTTCAACTGTGAGAGACAGAATCTAAAACAAAAATCCAGAAAATCACATTGTATGATTTTTAAGTAATTAATTTGCATTTTATTGCATGACATAAGTATTTGATACATCAGAAAAGCATAACTTAATATTTGGTACAGAAACCTTTGCAATTACAGAGATCATATGTTTCCTGTAGTTCTTGACCAGGTTTGCACACACTGCAGCAGGGATTTTGGCCCACTCCTCCATACAGATCCTTCAGGTTTCGGGGCTGTTGCTGGGTAATATGGACTTTCAGCTCCCTCCAAAGATTTTCTATTGGGTTCAGGTCTGGAGACTGGCTAGGCCACTCCAGGACCTTCAGATGCTTCTTACGGAGCCACTCCTTAGTTGCCCTGGCTGTGTGTTTCGGGTCGTTGTCATGCTGGAAGACCCAGCCACGACCCATCTTCAATGCTCTTACTGAGGGAAGGAGGTTGTTGGCCAAGATCTCGCGATACATAGCCATCCATCCATCCTCACCTCAATACGGTGCAGTCGTCCTGTCCCCTTTGCAGAAAAGCATCCCCAAAGAATGATGTTTCCACCTCCATGCTTCACGGTTAGGATGGTGTTCTTGGGGTTGCACTCATCCTTCTTCTTCCTCCAAACACGGCGAGTGGAGTTTAGACCAAAAAGCTCTATTTTTGTCTCATCAGACCACATGACCTTCTCCCATTCCTCCTCTGGATCATTCAGATGGTCATTGGCAAACTTCAGACGGGCCTGGACATGCGCTGGCTTGAGCAGGGGGACCTTGCGTGCGCTGCAGTATTTTAATCCATGACGGCGTAGTGTGTTACTAATGGTTTTCTTTGAGACTGTGGTCCCAGCTCTCTTCAGGTCATTGACCAGGTCCTGCCGTGTAGTTCTGGGCTGATCCCTCACCTTCCTCATGATCATTGATGCCCCACGAGGTGAGATCTTGCATGGTGCCCCAGACCGAGGGAGATTGACCGTCATCTTGAACTTCTTCCATTTTCGAATAATTGCGCCAACAGTTGTTGCCTTCTCACCAAGCTGCTTGCCTATTGTCCTGTAGCCCATCCCAGCCTTGTGCAGGTCTACAATTTTATCCCTGATGTCCCTTACACAGCTCTCTGGTCTTGGCCATTGTGGAGAGGTTGGAGTCTGTTTGATTGAGTGTGTGGACAGGTGTCTTTTATACAGGTAACGAGTTCAAACAGGTGCAGTTAATACAGGTAATGAGTGGAGAACAGGAGGGCTTCTTAAAGAAAAACTAACAGGTCTGTGAGAGCCGGAATTCTTACTGGTTGGTAGGTGATCAAATACTTATGTCATGCAATAAAATGCAAATTAATTATTTAAAAATCATACAATGTGATTTTCTGGATTTTTGTTTTAGATTCCGTCTCTCACAGTTGAAGAGTACCTATGATAAAAGTTACAGACTTCTACATGCTTTGTAAGTGGGAAAACCTGCAATATCGGCAGTGTATCAAATACTTGTTCTCCCCACTGTATGTAGACATTAAAAATGTATTTCTATAGCTTCCATAATATGTTTGTGAATTGAGTGCCAAGACGTCAATGCAGCCCCCTGTCAGCCATCCAGGGTTTATAAACATCATTGATCTATAGAGCCCGACTGTGAAGGTGTCATAATACCCATAAAACCTAGCGGTCAAACAGGGAAATGGTTCCGATCGTTTTTCCACCATTCATTTTTCCCATAGGGGATTTCAGAACCACTTAAAATAAGGTCTGTGTTTGGTGTAGACTTACCCTGACATGACCTTTAGATAACCATGTAAATCTCTCTCTGACAAGGTGATTTTAATCAATATATTCAGCTCTATTTACTCTCAGATTTGAAAATGCTAATTAGCATCCAAGTAGACATCATGCAAAACTACAAATCCCTGCAAGTTCCTGCACTTCATATCTAACTGACACATTTGCTAACAGGTATTGTGTATATTTTAAACTTGGACAAGACAGTTCACAGAATTGTCCATTTAAATACATTTCCCCAATTGATTCATTAGCTACTACATTTAGCTAACAGATAGTTAATCCAGAGATTCTAACCTTTGCCTCGATCTCGTCCAGATAATCATTGCATTTGTAGATCTTTATGATACAGTCGACTATATTGATGAGTCACCTTGTCCAAGAGAGATTTACATGGTTATCTAAAGGTCATGTCAGGGTAAGTCTACACCAAACACAGACCTTATTTGAAGTGGTTCTGAAATCCCATATGGGAAAAATGTATTCTGTAAAAAATATTGGAACCATTTCCCTGTTTGACCTCTAGGTTTTCTGGGTATTATGACTATACTGTGGTCCTCTATACAGAGAAGGAACTGTCAGATGCATCATAACAGCGCTAAAGTAACGTGTTTTAATGCTATGTTGTTAGTATATTCCATGTATTGCAGTTGGCTAATGGGGACCCTAATAAATCAAATCAAAATGTGGTTCCCAGTGCGGCTAGTTCCGGGGGTTATGAAGCATCTGACAGTTCCTTCTCTGTATGTTCCTAGCTACAGTTCTACTGCACCGGCCGGCAGCAACCACTTTATCCTTAGTAACCATCCAGCGTCTTCCTGGACACTTTTAAACTACTAAATGTGACATATTGAAACTGTTGTCTGAAGGTTGTCATAGTAATGTTGTGATATCAGCATGAGGGTGTAACAAATTTGTTTTTAAACGTTGATATGACGACCACCGTTTACTGAGTTATTGACCAACTGTTTGTGTTGTTGTTGACATGTCGTTGCTAGGACGACTGTTTCTCCAGTGCCATAGAGTTGAAGTAATCATCAATCTATAACCTGTTACCTGACCATTCCATCCACACATCTCTGGAATGACACCATCTATCACCTGTTACCTGACCATTCCATCCACACATCTCTGGAATGACACCATCTATAACCTGTTACCTGACCATTCCATCCACACATCTCTGGAAGGACACCATCTATAACCTGTTACCTGACCATTCCATCCACACATCTCTGGAAGGACACCATCTATAACCTGTTACCTGACCATTCCATCCACACATCTCTGGAATGACACCATCTATAACCTGTTACCTGACCATTCCATCCACACATCTCTGGAATGACACCATCTATAACCTGTTACCTGACCATTCCATCCACACATCTCTGGAATGACACCATCAACATAGCATTAAAACACACATCTCTGGAAGGAGACATTCTGAGGTCTGACCTTCCCATTGAACCATTCTGTTCTTACTGTAGTTCTGAATCATTCTGATTATAAACCATGTTTCCATCCACACATATCAATGGTCATGGAAACAGTTCGTTTTGGTACAGTTTTATAAATGCAGACGGCTAATTTATTTGTTTGACATGGTTTGTGTCTATAATTGCACCGTCGCTGAATCTAGTTGATGGTCCCTGGTCTACGGTGGGGGTAGGATAGTCTACGTGATGAGATTAAGGGTAAAAGTGAGAATATTGTACGCTGAATCTAGTTGATGATCCTGGTCTACGGTGGGGGTAGGATAGTCTACGTGATGAGATTAAGGGTAAAAGTGAGAATATTGTAGTGACCTTAACACCTAGCGACCTCGTCAATGGGTTCATACCTCTTGGCGTAATGGTTAACGTCTTGGCTTGATAGTTACGGGACCCAGGTTCGAGTCCCTCCGAATTCTCTACAATGGTGTCAGATGCTCCTTTCCAATAAATATCGAGGGTATTATTCTGGTGACATGATGCTTGACTGCCGTTTGACAGATAAAAATATTCGTATCCATAATAATCTCATTATGTAGACCACCCTACCCACACAGCATAAACCCACTGTATCTGGGAGTTGTGACAAAACTATTGGTAGAGTTGAAGATCCAACCTTCTGATCAATATTAAAGATCCAACCTTCTGATGATCAATATTAAAGATCAAACCTGATCAATATTAAACATCCAACCTTCTGATCAATATTAAACATCCAACCTTCTGATGATCAATATTAAAGATCCAACCTTCTGATCAATATTAAAGATCAAACCTGATCAATATTAAACATCCAACCTTCTGATCAATATTAAACATCCAACCTTCTGATGATCAATATTAAATATCCAACCTTCTGATGATCAATATTAAATATCCAACCTTCTGATGATCAATATTAAAGATCAAACCTTCTGATCAATATTAAAGATCCAACCTTCTGATCAATATTAAATATCCAACCTTCTGATCAATATTAAAGATCCAACCTTCTGATCAATATTAAAGATCCAACCTTCTGATCAATATTAAATATCCAACCTTCTGATCAATATTAAAGATCCAACCTTCTGATCAATATTAAATATCCAACCTTCTGATCAATATTAAAGATCAAACCTTCTGATCAATATTAAAGATCCAACCTTCTGATCAATATTAAATATCCAACCTTCTGATCAATATTAAAGATCCAACCTTCTGATCAATATTAAAGATCCAACCTTCTGATCAATATTAAAGATCCAACCTTCTGATCAATATTAAAGATCCAACCTTCTGATCAATATTAAAGATCCAACCTTCTGATCAATATTAAATATCCAACCTTCTGATCAATATTAAAGATCAAACCTTCTGATCAATATTAAAGATCAAACCTGATCAATATTAAACATCCAACCTTCTGATCAATATTAAACATCCAACCTTCTGATCAATATTAAATATCCAACCTTCTGATCAATATTAAAGATCCAACCTTCTGATCAATATTAAACATCCAACCTTCTGATCAATATTAAATATCCAACCTTCTGATCAATATTAAATATCCAACCTTCTGATCAATATTAAATATCCAACCTTCTGATCAATATTAAATATCCAACCTTCTGATCAATATTAAACATCCAACCTTCTGATCAATATTAAATATCCAACCTTCTGATCAATATTAAATATCCAACCTTCTGATCAATATTAAATATCCAACCTTCTGATCAATATTAAAGATCCAACCTTCTGATCAATATTAAACATCCAACCTTCTGATCAATATTAAAGATCCAACCTTCTGATCAATATTAAAGATCCAACCTTCTGATCAATATTAAATATCCAACCTTCTGATCAATATTAAAGATCCAACCTTCTGATCAATATTAAACATCCAACCTTCTGATCAATATTAAATATCCAACCTTCTGATCAATATTAAAGATCCAACCTTCTGATGATCAATATTAAAGATCCAACCTTCTGATCAATATTAAAGATCCAACCTTCTGATCAATATTAAAGATCCAACCTTCTGATGATCAATATTAAAGATCCAACCTTCTGATCAATATTAAAGATCCAACCTTCTGATCAATATTAAAGATCCAACCTTCTGATGATCAATATTAAAGATCCAACCTTCTGATGATCAATATTAAAGATCAAACCTGATCAATATTAAAGATCCAACCTTCTGATGATCAATATTAAATATCCAACCTTCTGATGATCAATATTAAAGATCCAACCTTCTGATCAATATTAAATATCCAACCTTCTGATCAATATTAAAGATCCAACCTTCTGATCAATATTAAAGATCCAACCTTCTGATCAATATTAAAGATCCAAATATATGTTGTTAGAGACTAGAAGAGATGTTGTTAGAGACTAGAAGATATGTTGTTAGAGACTAGAAGATATGTTGTTAGAGACTAGAAGAGATGTTGTTACAGAGACTAGAAGATATGTTGTTAGAGACTAGAAGATATGTTGTTAGAGACTAGAAGATATGTTGTTAGAGACTAGAAGATATGTTGTTAGAGACTAGAAGATATGTTGTTAGAGACTAGAAGAGATGTTGTTAGAGACTAGAAGATATGTTGTTAGAGAGACTAGAAGAGATGTTGTTAGAGACTAGAAGACATGTTGTTAGAGACTAGAAGAAATGTTGTTAGAGACTAGAAGATATGTTGTTAGAGACTAGAAGAGATGTTGTTACAGAGACTAGAATATATGTTGTTAGAGACTAGAAGACATGTTGTTAGAGACTAGAAGACATGTTGTTAGAGACTAGAAGAGATGTTGTTAGAGACTAGAAGATATGTTGTTAGAGACTAGAAGATATGTTGTTAGAGAGACTAGAAGATATGTTGTTAGAGACTAGAAGAGATGTTGTTAGAGAGATTAGAAGATATGTTGTTAGAGAGACTAGAAGATATGTTGTTAGAGACTAGAAGAGATGTTGTTAGAGACTAGAATATATGTTGTTAGAGACTAGAAGAGATGTTGTTAGAGACTAGAAGATATGTTGTTAGAGACTAGAAGACATGTTGTTAGAGACTAGAAGATATGTTGTTAGAGACTAGAAGATATGTTGTTAGAGAGACTAGAAGATATGTTGTTAGAGACTAGAAGAGATGTTGTTAGAGACTAGAAGAGATGTTGTTACAGAGACTAGAAGACATGTTGTTAGAGACTAGAAGAGATGTTGTTAGAGACTAGAAGATATGTTGTTAGAGACTAGAAGACATGTTGTTAGAGACTAGAAGATATGTTGTTAGAGACTAGAATATATGTTGTTAGAGAGACTAGAAGATATGTTGTTAGAGACTAGAAGAGATGTTGTTAGAGAGACTAGAAGAGATGTTACAGACTAGAAGAGATGTTGTTTCAGAGACTAGAAGAGATGTTGTAACAGAGACTAGAAGAGATGTTGTTAGAGAGATTAGAAGATATGTTGTTAGAGAGACTAGAAGATATGTTGTTAGAGACTAGAAGATATGTTGTTAGAGACTAGTAGAGATGTTGTTAGAGACTAGAAGAGATGTTAGAGACTAGAAGAGATGTTATTAGAGAGATTAGAAGAGATGTTGTTAGAGACTAGAAGAGATGTTGTTAGAGAGACTAGAAGAGATGTTGTTAGAGATTAGAAGATATGTTAGACTAGAAGAGATGTTGTTAGAGACTAGAAGAGATGTTGTTAGAGACTAGAAGAGATGTTAGACTAGAAGAGATGTTGTTAGAGAGACTAGAAGAGATGTTGTTAGAGACTAGAAGAGATGTTGTTAGAGACTAGAAGAGATGTTGTTAGAGACTAGAAGAGATGTTGTTAGAGAGACTAGAAGAGATGTTGTTAGAGACTAGAAGATGTTGTTAGAGAGACTAGAAGATATGTTGTTAGAGACTAGAAGAGATGTTGTTAGAGACTAGAAGAGATGTTGTTAGAGACTAGAAGAGATGTTGTTAGAGACTAGAAGATATGTTGTTAGAGACTAGAAGAGATGTTGTTAGAGAGACTAGAAGAGATGTTGTTAGAGAGACTAGAAGATATGTTGTTAGACTAGAAGAGATGTTGTTAAGACTAGATTTAGAAAAACAGCATCCGATGGTCATACTTGAGTAAAAGTAAAGATACCTTCATAGAAAATGACTGAGTAAAAGTAAAATACTTCTTGAGTAAAAGTATTTGGTTTTAAATATACTTAAGAATCAAAAGTAAAAGTATAAATCATTTAACACTCCTTATATTAAGCAAACCAGACGGCACATATTTTAAAATGTATTTTACTTGAGCCAGGGGCACACTCCAATACTCAGAGATAATTTACAAATGAAACATGTGTTTAGTGAGTCCGCCAGATAAGATTCACTAGGGATGTTCTTTTGATAAGTGCGTGAATTCATGTCCTGCTAAGCATCTGAAATGTAACGAGTACTTTTGGGTGTCAGGGAAAATGTATGAAATAAAAAGTACATTATTTTCGTTAGGAATGCAGTGAAGTAAAAAAATATATATTGTAAAGTACTGTACAGTTTCCCCCCCAAAAAACTACTTAAGTAGTACTTTAAAGTAATTGTACACCGCTGGTTGTTAGAGAGACACGAGAGTCTGGTTCATGGTCTCAGAACTCATCCAGACACTACTGACTGCAGAGATTTGTCTGGTTCATGTCTCAGAACTCATCCAGACACTACTGACTGCAGAGATTTGTCTGGTTCATGGTCTCAGAACTCATCCAGACACTACTGACTGCAGAGATTTGTCTGGTTCATGTCTCAGAACTCATCCAGACACTACTGACTGCAGAGATTTGTCTGGTTCATGGTCTCAGAACTCATCCAGACACTACTGACTGCAGAGATTTGTCTGGTTCATGTCTCAGAACTCATCCAGACACTACTGACTGCAGAGATTTGTCTGGTTCATGGTCTCAGAACTCATCCAGACACTACTGACTGCAGAGATTTGTCTGGTTCATGTCTCAGAACTCATCCAGACACTACTGACTGCAGAGATTTGTCTGGTTCATGGTCTCAGAACTCATCCAGACACTACTGACTGCAGAGATTTGTCTGGTTCATGTCTCAGAACTCATCCAGACACTACTGACTGCAGAGATTTGTCTGGTTCATGGTCTCAGAACTCATCCAGACACTACTGACTGCAGAGATTTGTCTGGTTCATGTCTCAGAACTCATCCAGACACTACTGACTGCAGAGATTTGTCTGGTTCATGGTCTCAGAACTCATCCAGACACTACTGACTGCAGAGATTTGTCTGGTTCATGTCTCAGAACTCATCCAGACACTACTGACTGCAGAGATTTGTCTGGTTCATGGTCTCAGAACTCATCCAGACACTACTGACTGCAGAGATTTGTCTGGTTCATGTCTCAGAACTCATCCAGACACTACTGACTGCAGAGATTTGTCTGGTTCATGGTCTCAGAACTCATCCAGACACTACTGACTGCAGAGATTTGTCTGGTTCATGTCTCAGAACTCATCCAGACACTACTGACTGCAGAGATTTGTCTGGTTCATGGTCTCAGAACTCATCCAGACACTACTGACTGCAGAGATTTGTCTGGTTCATGTCTCAGAACTCATCCAGACACTACTGACTGCAGAGATTTGTCTGGTTCATGGTCTCAGAACTCATCCAGACACTACTGACTGCAGAGATTTGTCTGGTTCATGTCTCAGAACTCATCCAGACACTACTGACTGCAGAGATTTGTCTGGTTCATGGTCTCAGAACTCATCCAGACACTACTGACTGCAGAGATTTGTCTGGTTCATGTCTCAGAACTCATCCAGACACTACTGACTGCAGAGATTTGTCTGGTTCATGGTCTCAGAACTCATCCAGACACTACTGACTGCAGAGATTTGTCTGGTTCATGTCTCAGAACTCATCCAGACACTACTGACTGCAGAGATTTGTCTGGTTCATGGTCTCAGAACTCATCCAGACACTACTGACTGCAGAGATTTGTCTGGTTCATGTCTCAGAACTCATCCAGACACTACTGACTGCAGAGATTTGTCTGGTTCATGGTCTCAGAACTCATCCAGACACTACTGACTGCAGAGATTTGTCTGGTTCATGTCTCAGAACTCATCCAGACACTACTGACTGCAGAGATTTGTCTGGTTCATGGTCTCAGAACTCATCCAGACACTACTGACTGCAGAGATTTGTCTGGTTCATGTCTCAGAACTCATCCAGACACTACTGACTGCAGAGATTTGTCTGGTTCATGGTCTCAGAACTCATCCAGACACTACTGACTGCAGAGATTTGTCTGCTTCATGTCTCAGAACTCATCCAGACACTACTGACTGCAGAGATTTGTCTGGTTCATGATCTGATCAGGCAGCTGTGCCATGTGAATTCAAATGACCCTCTCTTGGTCTAATGGTCAAGATGTTGATTTCACCCATGGGAGACCCTGGTTAAGATCCACCCGTGACATACACACACAGACAGAGCATTATTTAAAACAAGAGTTTTATTCAAATTAAGGTACAAATAAATCAACAATCATCAGGTAAGTAATTACATGTTGAACTAAACAGCTGGAATGGTAACAATAACCCAGATTAGACGCCTCTCCAGGGTCGTGAAGAACACAGGTGGCGATTCAGCCGGAGCAGCCTCGGCAGCCACAGTGGGTACACTCTATTATCCTCCCCTAGAGAGAGAGAGAGAGAGAGAGAGACAGGGGTTAACAGTGGGTACACTCTATTATCCTCCCCTAGAGAGAGAGAGAGAGAGAGAGAGAGACAGGGGTTAACAATCTTTAACCGAACGCTGCCCACTCCTGCCTGCCGGACTAGCATCACTACTCCTGACGGATCTGACTTAGAATACGTGGTTAGACTGTAAACTCAACTTCCAGACTCACATTAACCATCTCCAATCCAAAATTAAATCTAGAATCGGCTTCCTATTTCACAACAAAGCCTCCTTCACTCATGTTGCCAAACATGCCCTTGTAAAACTGACTATCCTACCGATCCTTGACTTCAGCGATGTCATTTACAAAATAGCCTCCAACACTCTACTCAGCAAATTGGATGTAAGGCAAGGCAAGGCAAGTTTATTTATATAGCACATTTCATACACAATGGCAATTCAAAGTGCTTTACATAGAATAATCAAAAGAAACAAGAACAACCAAAACAGTTTAGAATAAAAAAACATTAAATAAAATCCAGTAGAAACAGTGGGACGAGCAGTGACACAGAGATCCTTCAGTAAATGCAGAGCTAAACAGATGTGTTCTGAGTCTGGATTTGAATGTGACTACTGTAGGAGCACATCTGATCTCTTCTGGAAGCTGGTTCCAGCTGCGGCTGGCATAGTAGCTAAAAGCAGACTCTCCTTGCTTTGATTGAACCCTTGGTATTTCTAGCTGATGTGATCCTAATGATCTGAGTGATCTGTTGGGTTTATATTCAGTGAGCATATCTGCAATGTATTGAGATCCTAGGCCATTAAATGATTTATATACCAGTAATAATACTTTAAAATCAATCATTAATGTAACTGGGAGGCAGTGTAAAGACCTGAGGACTGGTGTGATGTGTTCATATTGTCTGGTTCTGCTCAGAATCCTGGCAGCAGCGTTCTGTATGAGCTGCAACTGTCTTATGGTCTTTTTGGGAAGTGAGGTCAGTGAGGAGTCCATTACAATAATCCACCCTGCTGGTGATGAAAGCATGCACAAGTTTCTCTAAGTCTTGACTGGAAACAAAGCATCTAATTCTTGCAATATTTTTCAAATGATAATTTGCTGATTTAGTTATTGCTTTGACATGACTACTGAAGGTCTGACTCTAGAGACACACCGACATTCCTGACTTGATTTTTAGTTATTTGACCCCTAGAGTGAAGGTATGCGTTCACCTTGAGAACTTCATCTTTGTTTCCAAACGCAATGACTTCAGTTTTGTCTTTGTTTAACTGAAGAAAGTTTTGGCACATCAGACTGTTTACTTCGTTAATGCATTGGAACAGGGAGTCAATGGGGCTGTAATCGTTAGGCGATAGGGCTCAGTAGATCTGTGTGTCGTCTGCATAGCTGTGGTAAGAGATTTGGTTCTGTTTCATTATTTGGCTCATTGGGATCATGTACAGGTTGAACAGGAGTGGCGCCAGAATTGAGCCTTGAGGAACTCCGCATGTCATGGATGTCCACTCAGACTTATGGTCACCTATACTCACATAATAACCTCTCGCTTCTAAATATGACCTGAACCATTTTAAGACTATCCCAGAAAGCCCCACCCAGTTTTCCAGCCTGTCAAGAAGTATGTTGTGATCGACAGTGTCAAATGCAGCACTGAGGTCCAGTAGTACCAGTACTGATCATCTGCCTTTATCAGAATTGAAGCGAATATGGTTTATTATCTTTATGAGCGCTGTCTCTGTGCTGTGATACGATCGGAAACCAGATTGAAAAATGTCAAAGTATCCATTCAAGCTTAAGAATTTGTTCAGCTGATTGAAGACAACTTTTTCAATGATCTTACCTATGAAAGGAAGATTTGAGATCGGTCTATAGTTGCTTAATATAGTCTTATCCAGATTACTCTTTTTCAGGAGGGGTTTGACAAATGCAGTTCAGGGAGTTTGGAAAACTCCCCGAGAGAAGTGAGGCGTTTACTACTTCTGCTTCTAAGCTGTTTAACACACTTATTAAGAAAGATGTGGGAAGTGCGTCAAGGGCGCAGGTTGATGTTGTAAGGTGTTGTACGGTTTCTTCCAACATTTTGCCATCAATTTCTTTGAAATCAGACATAGTAACTACTTTCTCAGGTTGTGGTCTGATCTGTATGACCCCAGTGCAGCTCAAGGATGTGCTGATCACCTTTCTGATATTATTGATTTGACCTGAACTTGGCTTGGGGAGTCTGGCTTGGGGGGTTGGTCAGTCTCTCTACAGTAGTGTGTTGTTTAAATTGCTGTTTATAATATTTGAGAAGAAAGTCTGTCTAGCTTTGCCTAGTTCATTATTGAAAGCATGGATGGTGTCTTTGTAGATGTTATAATGGACTACAAGTTTTGTCTTCCGCCACATGAGCTCTGTTTTTCTGCATTGTCTTTTCATATTTTGCACTGCTGTTGAGTTTCTACCACTCTTCCTGACTTTCACAGGAGCAATATCATCAATTACACCTTTAACTTTTGAATTAAAAGAATCAAGGAGAAAATCAACAGTCAGCAGATATGCTTGGTGTTAAAGTTATAGCCTTCATAAATAGCACACTAGTGTTCTCATTTAAGCATCTCTTCTTGACAGACACAGATCTAGCTTCAATGGCAGGAGAGATCAATATATCAAAGAAAACACAGAAATGATCAGACAATGCTACATCCTTAATAACAATCCATGAAATGTTTAGACCCTTACTGATAAGTCAATCTGTGTGTCGGTCCATGTATATGCTGAGTCAGATCAAAAGTTTTTAAAAACAGTTTTGATTTCTTTTGCCATATTGGTTTCGGCATTATCTATGTGAATGTTAAAATCTCCAGCAATGGAAAAACAGTCAAACTCTGAGGAAATGATTGATAACAGTTCTGTAAAGTCCTCAGCAAAGGCTGAAGAGTATTTTGGAGGCCTGTAAACAGTGATAAGTAAAATGCGTGGATCACCTTTTATCGAAAGACGGGTAATTACCAAATGATATTTGCTTACATTGATAGACACCTTTAAAAAGAGCAGCTAAACCCCCACCTCTCCTAACAGCTCTGCAGACACTCATAAAAGTAAAGTTAGGAGGAGAGGTTTCATTGAGGACTGTTGCACTGCATCTTCTAGCCAAGTTTAATTTAGAAACATAAAATCCAGGTTGTATGTTGTTATTAAGTCGTTGACTAGAAGTGATTTATTTTTAAGTGAGCGGATGTTTAAAAATGCTAACTTAAGTCTTACTTTTTGTCCCCACAGCAATCTTAGTTTGGCATGTAATAGGCAACAGATTAGATGGGTTTGCTGTACGGCTTTTGAAGGCCTTAGACTTTCTATCATGTAATCGAACAGCAATAGAGAGAGATACAGGCACACTGGGTTCCCGCTTGTTCTGTAAACATTTGAGAAAGTTACTGTTATCATAGCGGGGACCCAACACATATCACTGAGAGCTGGTATCAGTTGTTTTTGGTTGACCTCGAGCAGATGGAGGAAGGTATGAGCCCTGGCGCTGTGGCAGAGGCCGAAGAGCTCTCACAGGAGGAGGGCGAGCTGGGCCCGCAGGCTTTGGTGGTTGTGGGGCCTGCCGTTTTTTGGTTGATATCTGGGGGCTTGCAGATAGTCCAGCATACACCAGTTTTTCAATTTTCTCTGAGAAGCACAGAAGTGGAGATGCTGGAGATAGGGATAACGTGTCTGGTGAGAGGAGCTGTTGCTCTCGGAGACTGTAATATGCTGTCCTGGTTTCCCTGGCTGTTTTCCAGAAAGTCGTCCTTGGGTGCTGAATCTTGGAGCTGTTCTAGTATGTCAGTCTGTCTGTGGTGAGCTCTGTGGGCAGGGCTCAGATGAGATTATGTCTGTGAGCAAAAGTTGTTGTGGCTGAGTGGTGTTATCATTGTCCTTGTGTGACGTGTCAACCGCATGTCCATTCAGGTGCTGAAGTGAAGTCCTGTGGTCATTCATACTGTATCCAGGTGTGTGTCATTCAGGTTGAGTGGATTGACACACACTACAGAGGATGATTGAGGGAGAAGTAGATATTATCCTTTAGCACGGTTGAACCAAGTTTGTTTGGGTGGTGGCCATCCTGTTGAAACAGTTGCCTCTGAACCAGGTTTGTTTGGGTGGTGGACATCCTGTTGAAACAGTTGCCTCTGAACCAGGTTTGTTTGGGTGGTGGACATCCTGTTGAAACAGTTGCCTCTGAACCAGGTTTGTTTGGGTGGTGGACATCCTGTTGAAACAGTTGCCTCTGAACCAGGTTTGTTTGGGTGGTGGACATCCTGTTGAAACAGTTGCCTCTGAACCAGGTTTGTTTGGGTGGTGGCCATCCTGTTGAAACAGTTGCCTCTGAACCAGGTTTGTTTGGGTGGTGGACATCCTGTTGAAACAGTTGCCTCTGACTCCAGAAAAGATTGAAGTTGTCAATGAAGTTCACTCCTTTTATATTGCAGGTTTTTTGTATTAAAGCCCAAGCAACCGTGAAAACCTGTTTGTTCCTCTTGCTGGGAGTGGACCACTGATGAATGTTTGAACTTTCAGTCTTTTAAGTGTTTCAAAAAGTTCATTGAACTCCTTCTCTTTATGAATTTCATTTTTCCCACATGAATGATGAGTCGATTTGCAGTCTTATGTTTCATCAGAATATTCTCAAGTTCCCTGTTTACATCAGAGGTTGTTGCTTGTGGAAGGCAGCACGGAATTGTATCCCTGCTACTAATGTTTCTGATTATGGAGTCACCCACTGTCAGAGTCCTGGGCTCGGCTGCACTCTGAACTGAGTTAGCATCAGTGTTATTATGGAGTCACCCACTGTCAGAGTCCTGGGCTCGGCTGCACTCTGAACTGAGTTAGCATCAGTGTTATTATGGAGTCACCCACTGTCAGAGTCCTGGGCTCGGCTGCACTCTGAACTGAGTTAGCATCAGTGTTATTATGGAGTCACCCACTGTCAGAGTCCTGGGCTCGGCTGCACTCTGAACTGAGTTAGCATCAGTGTTATTATGGAGTCACCCACTGTCAGAGTCCTGGGCTCGGCTGCACTCTGAACTGAGTTAGCATCAGTGTTATTATGGAGTCACCCACTGTCAGAGTCCTGGGCTCGGCTGCACTCTGAACTGAGTTAGCATCAGTGTTATTATGGAGTCACCCACTGTCAGAGTCCTGGGCTCGGCTGCACTCTGAACTGAGTTAGCATCAGTGTTATTATGGAGTCACCCACTGTCAGAGTCCTGGGCTCGGCTGCACTCTGAACTGAGTTAGCATCAGTGTTATTATGGAGTCACCCACTGTCAGAGTCCTGGGCTCGGCTGCACTCTGAACTGAGTTAGCATCAGTGTTATTATGGAGTCACCCACTGTCAGAGTCCTGGGCTCGGCTGCACTCTGAACTGAGTTAGCATCAGTGTTATTATGGAGTCACCCACTGTCAGAGTCCTGGGCTCGGCTGCACTCTGAACTGAGTTAGCATCAGTGTTATTATGGAGTCACCCACTGTCAGAGTCCTGGGCTCGGCTGCACTCTGAACTGAGTTAGCATCAGTGTTATTATGGAGTCACCCACTGTCAGAGTCCTGGGCTCGGCTGCACTCTGAACTGAGTTAGCATCAGTGTTATTATGGAGTCACCCACTGTCAGAGTCCTGGGCTCGGCTGCACTCTGAACTGAGTTAGCATCAGTGTTATTATGGAGTCACCCACTGTCAGAGTCCTGGGCTCGGCTGCACTCTGAACTGAGTTAGCATCAGTGTTATTATGGAGTCACCCACTGTCAGAGTCCTGGGCTCGGCTGCACTCTGAACTGAGTTAGCATCAGTGTTATTATGGAGTCACCCACTGTCAGAGTCCTGGGCTCGGCTGCACTCTGAACTGAGTTAGCATCAGTGTTATTATGGAGTCACCCACTGTCAGAGTCCTGGGCTCGGCTGCACTCTGAACTGAGTTAGCATCAGTGTTATTATGGAGTCACCCACTGTCAGAGTCCTGGGCTCGGCTGCACTCTGAACTGAGTTAGCATCAGTGTTATTATGGAGTCACCCACTGTCAGAGTCCTGGGCTCGGCTGCACTCTGAACTGAGTTAGCATCAGTGTTATTATGGAGTCACCCACTGTCAGAGTCCTGGGCTCGGCTGCACTCTGAACTGAGTTAGCATCAGTGTTATTATGGAGTCACCCACTGTCAGAGTCCTGGGCTCGGCTGCACTCTGAACTGAGTTAGCATCAGTGTTATTATGGAGTCACCCACTGTCAGAGTCCTGGGCTCGGCTGCACTCTGAACTGAGTTAGCATCAGTGTTATTATGGAGTCACCCACTGTCAGAGTCCTGGGCTCGGCTGCACTCTGAACTGAGTTAGCATCAGTGTTATTATGGAGTCACCCACTGTCAGAGTCCTGGGCTCGGCTGCACTCTGAACTGAGTTAGCATCAGTGTTATTATGGAGTCACCCACTGTCAGAGTCCTGGGCTCGGCTGCACTCTGAACTGAGTTAGCATCAGTGTTATTATGGAGTCACCCACTGTCAGAGTCCTGGGCTCGGCTGCACTCTGAACTGAGTTAGCATCAGTGTTATTATGGAGTCACCCACTGTCAGAGTCCTGGGCTCGGCTGCACTCTGAACTGAGTTAGCATCAGTGTTATTATGGAGTCACCCACTGTCAGAGTCCTGGGCTCGGCTGCACTCTGAACTGAGTTAGCATCAGTGTTATTATGGAGTCACCCACTGTCAGAGTCCTGGGCTCGGCTGCACTCTGAACTGAGTTAGCATCAGTGTTATTATGGAGTCACCCACTGTCAGAGTCCTGGGCTCGGCTGCACTCTGAACTGAGTTAGCATCAGTGTTATTATGGAGTCACCCACTGTCAGAGTCCTGGGCTCGGCTGCACTCTGAACTGAGTTAGCATCAGTGTTATTATGGAGTCACCCACTGTCAGAGTCCTGGGCTCGGCTGCACTCTGAACTGAGTTAGCATCAGTGTTATTATGGAGTCACCCACTGTCAGAGTCCTGGGCTCGGCTGCACTCTGAACTGAGTTAGCATCAGTGTTATTATGGAGTCACCCACTGTCAGAGTCCTGGGCTCGGCTGCACTCTGAACTGAGTTAGCATCAGTGTTATTATGGAGTCACCCACTGTCAGAGTCCTGGGCTCGGCTGCACTCTGAACTGAGTTAGCATCAGTGTTATTATGGAGTCACCCACTGTCAGAGTCCTGGGCTCGGCTGCACTCTGAACTGAGTTAGCATCAGTGTTATTATGGAGTCACCCACTGTCAGAGTCCTGGGCTCGGCTGCACTCTGAACTGAGTTAGCATCAGTGTTATTATGGAGTCACCCACTGTCAGAGTCCTGGGCTCGGCTGCACTCTGAACTGAGTTAGCATCAGTGTTATTATGGAGTCACCCACTGTCAGAGTCCTGGGCTCGGCTGCACTCTGAACTGAGTTAGCATCAGTGTTATTATGGAGTCACCCACTGTCAGAGTCCTGGGCTCGGCTGCACTCTGAACTGAGTTAGCATCAGTGTTATTATGGAGTCACCCACTGTCAGAGTCCTGGGCTCGGCTGCACTCTGAACTGAGTTAGCATCAGTGTTATTATGGAGTCACCCACTGTCAGAGTCCTGGGCTCGGCTGCACTCTGAACTGAGTGCCGCTGTCTGCTCAACCTTGAGCGCCAGTTAGCATCAGTGTTAGTTTACTGGCTTATTCAGTCTGTGTTCGATCACATTCATCACGTTTGGGGATTCCTCATTTCCATTCATTAATACTACAAATCTGTTCTCAAGATGTATAGGCGGTGGTAGGAGACCAGTGTCTGCAATCCTTGTCAGAGCCGTATCTGGGGTAGAGGATGCTACTACGGCAATATGTGATACTCGTCACAATCTGATGTCTCGAGCGCCTTTGGGTCTCAATCCCTGTTTGTAAGTCGATCGGCTTGTTTCTCTACTCAGTATGGCCTGTGGAGGAGCACTAGTTGTTTCTCTATACTCAGTATGGCCTGTGGAGGAGCACTAGTTGTTTCTCTATACTCAGTATGGCCTGTGGAGGAGCACTAGTTGTTTCTCTATACTCAGTATGGCCTGTGGAGGAGCACTAGTTGTTTCTCTATACTCAGTATGGCCTGTGGAGGAGCACTAGTTGTTTCTCTACACTCAGTATGGCCTGTGGAGGAGCACTAGTTGTTTCTCTATACTCAGTATGGCCTGTGGAGGAGCACTAGTTGTTTCTCTATACTCAGTATGGCCTGTGGAGGAGCACTAGTTGTTTCTCTACACTCAGTATGGCCTGTGGAGGAGCACTAGTTGTTTCTCTACACTCAGTATGGCCTGTGGAGGAGCACTAGTTGTTTCTCTACACTCAGTATGGCCTGTGGAGGAGCACTAGTTGTTTCTCTATACTCAGTATGGCCTGTGGAGGAGCACTAGTTGTTTCTCTATACTCAGTATGGCCTGTGGAGGAGCACTAGTTGTTTCTCTATACTCAGTATGGCCTGTGGAGGAGCACTAGTTGTTTCTCTATACTCAGTATGGCCTGTGGAGGAGCACTAGTTGTTTCTCTATACTCAGTATGGCCTGTGGAGGAGCACTAGTTGTTTCTCTATACTCAGTATGGCCTGTGGAGGAGCACTAGTTGTTTCTCTATACTCAGTATGGCCTGTGGAGGAGCACTAGTTGTTTCTCTATACTCAGTATGGCCTGTGGAGGAGCACTAGTTGTTTCTCTATACTCAGTATGGCCTGTGGAGGAGCACTAGTTGTTTCTCTATACTCAGTATGGCCTGTGGAGGAGCACTAGTTGTTTCTCTATACTCAGTATGGCCTGTGGAGGAGCACTAGTTGTTTCTCTATACTCAGTATGGCCTGTGGAGGAGCACTAGTTGTTTCTCTATACTCAGTATGGCCTGTGGAGGAGCACTAGTTGTTTCTCTATACTCAGTATGGCCTGTGGAGGAGCACTAGTTGTTTCTCTATACTCAGTATGGCCTGTGGAGGAGCACTAGTTGTTTCTCTATACTCAGTATGGCCTGTGGAGGAGCACTAGTTGTTTCTCTACACTCAGTATGGCCTGTGGAGGAGCACTAGTTGTTTCTCTATACTCAGTATGGCCTGTGGAGGAGCACTAGTTGTTTCTCTATACTCAGTATGGCCTGTGGAGGAGCACTAGTTGTTTCTCTATACTCAGTATGGCCTGTGGAGGAGCACTAGTTGTTTCTCTATACTCAGTATGGCCTGTGGAGGAGCACTAGTTGTTTCTCTATACTCAGTATGGCCTGTGGAGGAGCACTAGTTGTTTCTCTATACTCAGTATGGCCTGTGGAGGAGCACTAGTTGTTTCTCTACACTCAGTATGGCCTGTGGAGGAGCACTAGTTGTTTCTCTACACTCAGTATGGCCTGTGGAGGAGCACTAGTTGTTTCTCTACACTCAGTATGGCCTGTGGAGGAGCACTAGTTGTTTCTCTATACTCAGTATGGCCTGTGGAGGAGCACTAGTTGTTTCTCTATACTCAGTATGGCCTGTGGAGGAGCACTAGTTGTTTCTCTATACTCAGTATGGCCTGTGGAGGAGCACTAGTTGTTTCTCTACACTCAGTATGGCCTGTGGAGGAGCACTAGTTGTTTCTCTACACTCAGTATGGCCTGTGGAGGAGCACTAGTTGTTTCTCTATACTCAGTATGGCCTGTGGAGGAGCACTAGTTGTTTCTCTATACTCAGTATGGCCTGTGGAGGAGCACTAGTTGTTTCTCTATACTCAGTATGGCCTGTGGAGGAGCACTAGGTTTTTCTCTACACTCAGTATGGCCTGTGGAGGAGCACTAGTTGTTTCTCTATACTCAGTATGGCCTGTGGAGGAGCACTAGTTGTTTCTCTACACTCAGTATGGCCTGTGGAGGAGCACTAGTTTCATGGGACTCACCGGCTGTATGCTGAGGGCGTTCATGACGGAGCTCTGTTGTGTGTTCCGTCTGGTTTAGTGGTTCCGCAAGTAACTTTGTTTCAAGAACTACAATCCTTTGTAAAAGTCTGTGGCAGTTAGTGCAGCAAGTAGATTCCAGAAGAGGCATTTTCTCTTATCCTTATGAATGTAGGCAGTTGTGTTTTCTCTTCCCCGGAATGTAAGCTTTCAGTGAGAGGCTGGTTGAATAAAATAATTCAGCTTTTTTGTAGTAATCCAAGCGTTTGAGCACTGTGTGGATTTGCTGAAGTTAAAATTATGTGATAAAAGGAGATAAAATATAAAAGCGATAGAGCGAAGTCTATCACAGTGCCATCCGTTTAGTTACCAAAGCCTCATATACTACCCACCACTGCAACCTGTATGCTCTCGTCGGCTGGCCCTCACTACATATTCGTCGCCAAACCCACTGGCTCCAGGTCATCTATAAGTCTTTATTAGGTAAATCCCCGCCCTATCTCAGCTCGCTGGTCACCATAGCAACACCTCCTTTGGCCGCCATTCCTTCCAGTTCTCTGCTGCCAATGACTGGAACGAATTGCAAAAATCACTGAAGCTGGAGACTACCATCTCCCTTACTAACTTTAAGCATCAGCTGTCAGAGCTGCTTATCGATCACTGCACCTGTATACAGCCCTTCTGTAAATAGCCCATCCTACTACCTCATCCCCATATTTATTATTTTTGCTCATTTGCACTCCAGTATCTCTATTTGAACATCATCATCTGCACATCCATCATTCCAGTGTTAATGCTAATCTGTAATTTATTTCACCACTATGGTCTATTTATTGTCCTACCTTCCTAACCTTACTGTATTTTGCACTACATTTACACTCTGTATATACAGTGGGGAGAACAAGTATTTGATAACCTGCACAATCGGCAGTGTTTCCCACTTACAAAGCATGTATAAGTCTGTAATTTTTATCATAGGTACTCTTCAACTGTGAGTGACGGAATCTAAAACAAAAATCTAGAAAATCACATTGTATGATTTTTAAGTAATTAATTTGCATTATATTGCATGACATAAGTATTTGATACATCAGAAAAGCAGAACTTAATATTTGGGACAGAAACCTTTGTTTGCAATTACAGAGATCATATGTTTCCTGTAGTTCTTGACCAGGTTTGCACACACTGCAGCAGGGATTTTGGCCCGCTCCTCCATACAGACCTTCTCCAGATCCTTCAGGTTTCGGGGCTGTCACTGGGCAATACAGACTTTCAGCTCCCTCCAAAGATTTTCTATTGGGTTCAGGTCTGGAGACTGGCTATGTCACTCCAGGACCTTCAGATGCTTCTTACGGAGCCACTCCTTAGTTGCCCTGGCTGTGTGTTTTGGGTCGTTGCCATGCTGGAAGACCCAGCCACGACCCATCTTCAATGCTCTTACTGAGGGAAGGAGGTTGTTGGCCAAGATCTCGCGATGCATGGCCCCATCCATCCTCCCCTCAATACGGTACAGTCGTCCTGTCCCCTTTGCAGAAAAGCATCCCCAAAGAATGATGTTTCCACCTCCATGCTTCACGGTTGGGATGGTGTTCTTGGGGTTGTACTCATCCTTCTTCTTCCTCCAAACACGGCGAGTGGAGTTTAGACCAAAAAGCTCTATTTTTGTCTCATCAGACCACATGACCTTCTCCCATTCCTCCTCTGGATCATCCAGATGGTCATTGGCAAACTTCAGACGGGCCTGGACATGCGCTGGCTTGAGCAGGGGGACCTTGCGTGCGCTGCAGGATTTTAATCCATGACGGCGTAGTGTGTTACTCATGCTTTTCTTTGAGACTGTGGTCCCAGCTCTCTTCAGGTCATTGACCAGGTCCTGCCGTGTAGTTCTGGGCTGATCCCTCACCTTCCTCATGATCATTGATGCCCCACGAGGTGAGATCTTGCATGGTGCCCCAGACCGAGGGAGATTGACCGTCATCTTGAACTTCTTCCATTTTCTAATAATTGCGCCAACATTTGTTGCCTTCTCACCAAGCTGCTTGCCTATTGTCCTGTAGACCATCCCAGCCTTGTGCAGGTCTACAATTTTATCCCTGATGTCCTTACACAGCTCTCTGGTCTTGGCCATTGTGGAGAGGTTGGAGTCTGTTTGATTGTGGACAGGTGTCTTTTATACAGGTAACGAGTTCAAACAGGTGCAGTTAATACAGGTAATGAGTGGAGAACAGGAGGGCTTCTTAAAGAAAAACTAACAGGTCTGTGAGAGCCGGAAATGTTACTGGTTGGTAGGTGATCAAATACTTATGTCATGCAATAAAATGCAAATTAATTATTTAAAAATCATACAATGTGATTTTCTGGATTTTTGTTTTAGATTCCGTCTCTCACAGTTGAAGTGTACCTATGATAAAAATTACAGACCTCTATATGCTTTGTAAGTAGGAAAACCTGCAAAATCGGCAGTGTATCAAATACTTGTTCTCCCCACTGTAGATTCTCTATTGTGTTATTGACTGTACGTTTGTTTACTGTGTAACTCTGTGTTGTTGTTGTTTGTAGCACTGCTTTGCTTTGTATTGACCAGGTCTCAGTTGTAAATGAGAACTAGTTCTGCAAGGAACCTCAACATCCAAACCTTCAATCAAAATTACAAACGTAAAACCTTGATTTTGCACAAAAGTACCTGAATGGACTATTAATACTGAGAGAGAAAGAGAGAGAGGTAGAGAGAAAGAGAGAGAGAGAGGTAGAGAGAAAGAGAGAGAGAGGTAGAGAGAAAGAGAGAGAGAGAGGTAGAGAGAAAGAGAGAGAGAGAGGTAGAGAGAGAGAGAGGTAGAGAGAAAGAGAGAGAGAGAGGTAGAGAGAAAGAGAGAGGTAGAGAGGTAGAGAGAGAGGTAGAGAGAGAGGTAGAGAGAGAGGTAGAGTGGTAGAGTGGTAGAGAGAGGTAGAGTGGTAGAGAGAGGTAGAGTGGTAGAGAGAGAGGTAGAGTGGTAGAGAGAGGTAGAGTGGTAGAGAGAGAGGTAGAGTGGTAGAGAGGTAGAGTGGAAGAGAGAGGTAGAGTGGTAGAGAGAGGTAGAGAGGTAGAGTGGAAGAGAGAGGTAGAGTGGTAGAGAGAGAGGTAGAGTGGTAGAGAGAGAGGTAGAGTGGTAGAGAGAGAGGTAGAGAGAGAGGTAGAGAGAGAGGTAGAGAGAGAGGTAGAGAGAGAGGTAGAGAGAGAGGTAGAGAGAGAGGTAGAGAGAGAGGTAGAGAGAGAGGTAGAGAGAGAGGTAGAGAGAGAGGTAGAGAGAGAGGTAGAGAGAGAGGTAGAGAGAGAGGTAGAGAGAGAGGTAGAGAGAGTGGTAGAGAGAGAGGTAGAGAGAGTGGTAGAGAGAGAGGTAGAGTGGTAGAGAGAGAGGTAGAGTGGTAGAGAGAGAGGTAGAGTGGTAGAGAGAGAGGTAGAGGGGTAGAGAGAGGTAGAGGGGTAGAGAGAGGTAGAGGGGTAGAGAGAGGTAGAGGGGTAGAGAGAGGTAGAGGGGTAGAGAGAGGTAGAGTGGTAGAGAGAGGTAGAGTGGTAGAGTGGTAGAGAGGTAGAGTGGAAGAGAGAGGTAGAGTGGAAGAGAGAGGTAGAGAGGTAGAGTGGTAGAGAGAGAGGTAGAGAGGTAGAGTGGTAGAGTGGTAGAGAGAGAGGTAGAGTGGTAGAGAGGTAGAGTGGTAGAGAGAGAGGTAGAGTGGTAGAGAGAGGTAGAGTGGTAGAGAGAGAGGTAGAGTGGTAGAGAGAGAGGTAGAGGGGTAGAGAGAGAGGTAGAGGGGTAGAGAGGTAGAGTGGTAGAGTGGTAGAGAGGTAGAGTGGTAGAGTGGTAGAGTGGTAGAGTGGAAGAGTGGAAGAGAGGTAGAGTGGTAGAGAGAGAGGTAGAGAGGTAGAGAGGTAGAGAGGTAGAGAGGTAGAGAGGTAGAGAGAGAGGTAGAGTGGTAGAGTGGTAGAGAGAGAGGTAGAGTGGTAGAGAGAGAGGTAGAGAGAGAGGTAGAGAGAGAGGTAGAGAGAGAGGTAGAGTGGTAGAGAGAGAGGTAGAGTGGTAGAGAGAGGTAGAGTGGTAGAGAGAGGTAGAGTGGTAGAGAGAGAGGTAGAGGGGTAGAGAGAGGTAGAGTGGTAGAGAGAGGTAGAGAGGTAGAGAGAGAGGTAGAGAGGTAGAGAGAGAGGTAGAGAGGTAGAGAGAGAGGTAGAGAGGTAGAGAGAGAGGTAGAGTGGTAGAGAGAGAGGTAGAGTGGTAGAGAGAGAGGTAGAGTGGTAGAGAGAGAGGTAGAGAGAGAGGTAGAGTGGTAGAGAGAGAGGTAGAGTGGTAGAGAGAGAGGTAGAGTGGTAGAGAGAGGTAGAGTGGTAGAGAGAGAGGTAGAGTGGTAGAGAGAGAGGTAGAGTGGTAGAGAGAGAGGTAGAGTGGTAGAGAGAGAGGTAGAGTGGTAGAGAGAGAGGTAGAGTGGTAGAGAGAGTGGTAGAGTGGTAGAGAGAGTGGTAGAGTGGTAGAGAGAGAGGTAGAGAGGTAGAGAGGTAGAGTGGTAGAGTGGTAGAGTGGTAGAGTGGTAGAGTGGTAGAGTGGTAGAGTGGTAGAGAAAGGTAGAGAGGTAGAGTGGTAGAGAGAGTGGTAGAGAGGTAGAGAGAGAGGTAGAGAGGTAGAGAGAGAGGTAGAGAGGTAGAGAGAGAGGTAGAGAGGTAGAGAGAGAGGTAGAGGGGTAGAGAGAGGTAGAGTGGTAGAGAGGTAGAGTGGAAGAGAGAGGTAGAGAGGTAGAGAGGTAGAGAGGTAGAGAGAGAGGTAGAGAGGTAGAGAGAGAGGTAGAGAGGTAGAGAGAGAGGTAGAGAGAGAGGTAGAGAGGTAGAGAGAGAGGTAGAGAGGTAGAGAGGTAGAGAGGTAGAGAGAGAGGTAGAGAGGTAGAGAGGTAGAGAGAGAGGTAGAGAGGTAGAGAGAGAGGTAGAGAGGTAGAGAGGTAGAGAGAGAGGTAGAGAGGTAGAGAGAGAGGTAGAGAGGTAGAGAGGTAGAGAGAGAGGTAGAGAGGTAGAGAGGTAGAGAGAGAGGTAGAGAGGTAGAGAGGTAGAGAGAGAGGTAGAGAGGTAGAGAGGTAGAGTGGTAGAGAGAGTGGTAGAGAGGTAGAGAGGTAGAGTGGTAGAGAGAGAGGTAGAGTGGTAGAGAGAGTGGTAGAGAGGTAGAGAGGTAGAGTGGTAGAGAGAGAGGTAGAGTGGTAGAGAGAGTGGTAGAGAGGTAGAGAGGTAGAGTGGTAGAGAGAGAGGTAGAGTGGTAGAGAGAGTGGTAGAGAGGTAGAGAGAGTGGTAGAGAGAGAGGTAGAGTGGTAGAGAGAGTGGTAGAGAGAGAGGTAGAGTGGTAGAGAGAGTGGTAGAGAGAGAGGTAGAGTGGTAGAGAGAGTGGTAGAGAGAGAGGTAGAGTGGTAGGTAGAGTGGTAGAGAGAGAGGTAGAGAGAGTGGTAGAGAGAGAGGTAGAGAGAGAGGTAGAGAGAGAGGTAGAGAGAGAGGTAGAGAGAGAGGTAGAGAGAGTGGTAGAGAGAGAGGTAGAGAGAGAGGTAGAGAGAGAGGTAGAGAGAGAGGTAGAGAGAGAGGTAGAGAGAGAGGTAGAGAGAGAGGTAGAGAGAGAGGTAGAGAGAGTGGTAGAGAGAGTGGTAGAGAGAGTGGTAGAGAGAGAGGTAGAGAGGTAGAGAGGTAGAGAGGTAGAGAGGTAGAGAGGTAGAGAGGTAGAGAGGTAGAGAGGTAGAGAGGTAGAGTGGTAGAGTGGTAGAGTGGTAGAGTGGTAGAGTGGTAGAGTGGTAGAGAGGTAGAGAGGTAGAGAGGTAGAGAGGTAGAGAGGTAGAGTGGTAGAGTGGTAGAGTGGTAGAGTGGTAGAGAGAGAGGTAGAGTGGTAGAGTGGTAGAGAGGTAGAGTGGTAGAGTGGTAGAGAGAGAGGTAGAGAGGTAGAGAGAAGGTAGAGTGGTAGAGAGAGAGGTAGAGAGGTAGAGAGGTAGAGAGAGAGGTAGAGAGGTAGAGTGGTAGAGAGAGCGGTAGAGAGGTAGAGTGGTAGAGTGGTAGAGAGGTAGAGAGGTAGAGAGAGAGGTAGAGAGGTAGAGTGGTAGAGAGAGAGGTAGAGTGGTAGAGAGAGAGGTAGAGAGGTAGAGAGAGAGGTAGAGAGGTAGAGAGAGAGGTAGAGAGAGAGGTAGAGAGGTAGAGAGAGAGGTAGAGAGAGAGGTAGAGAGGTAGAGAGAGAGGTAGAGGGGTAGAGAGAGAGGTAGAGGTAGAGAGAGAGGTAGAGAGAGAGGTAGAGAGGTAGAGAGAGAGGTAGAGAGGTAGAGAGGTAGAGAGAGAGGTAGAGAGGTAGAGAGAGAGGTAGAGAGAGAGGTAGAGAGAGAGGTAGAGTGGTAGAGAGAGAGGTAGAGAGAGAGGTAGAGAGAGAGGTAGAGAGGTAGAGAGAGAGGTAGAGAGAGAGGTAGAGAGAGAGGTAGAGTGGTAGAGAGAGAGGTAGAGAGAGAGGTAGAGTGGTAGAGAGAGAGGTAGAGAGAGAGGTAGAGTGGTAGAGTGAGAGGTAGAGTGGTAGAGAGGTAGAGTGGTAGAGAGGTAGAGTGGTAGAGTGGTAGAGAGGTAGAGAGAGAGGTAGAGAGGTAGAGAGGGAGGTAGAGAGGTAGAGAGGGAGGTAGAGAGAGTGGTAGAGAGAGAGGTAGAGTGGTAGAGAGAGAGGTAGAGTGGTAGAGAGAGTGGTAGAGAGAGAGGTAGAGTGGTAGAGAGAGTGGTAGAGAGAGAGGTAGAGTGGTAGAGAGGTAGAGAGAGAGGTAGAGAGGTAGAGAGAGAGGTAGAGAGAGAGGTAGAGAGGTAGAGA
Source organism: Thymallus thymallus (assembly GCA_023634145.1). Classification (NCBI taxonomy): domain Eukaryota; kingdom Metazoa; phylum Chordata; class Actinopteri; order Salmoniformes; family Salmonidae; genus Thymallus; species Thymallus thymallus. Next base: position 223,553 of record CM042398.1, on the reverse strand, counting down.
GAGAGGTAGAGAGGTAGAGAGAGAGGTAGAGAGAGAGGTAGAGGGGTAGAGAGAGAGGTAGAGAGAGAGGTAGAGAGGTAGAGTGGTAGAGTGGTAGAGAGAGAGGTAGAGTGGTAGAGAGAGAGGTAGAGAGAAAGGTAGAGTGGTAGAGAGAGGTAGAGAGAGAGGTAGAGTGGTAGAGAGAGAGGTAGAGTGGTAGAGAGAGTGGTAGAGAGAGAGGTAGAGTGGTAGAGAGAGTGGTAGAGAGAGAGGTAGAGTGGTAGAGAGGTAGAGAGAGAGGTAGAGAGGTAGAGAGAGAGGTAGAGAGGTAGAGAGGGGTAGAGAGAGAGGTAGAGAGGTAGAGAGAGAGGTAGAGAGGTAGAGAGAGGTAGAGAGGTAGAGTGGTAGAGTGGTAGAGAGAGAGGTAGAGTGGTAGAGAGAGAGGTAGAGTGGTAGAGAGAGAGGTAGAGTGGTAGAGAGAGTGGTAGAGAGAGAGGTAGAGTGGTAGAGAGAGAGGTAGAGTGGTAGAGAGAGAGGTAGAGTGGTAGAGAGAGTGGTAGAGAGAGAGGTAGAGTGGTAGAGAGAGTGGTAGAGAGAGAGGTAGAGTGGTAGAGAGGTAGAGAGAGAGGTAGAGAGGTAGAGAGAGAGGTAGAGAGAGAGGTAGAGAGGTAGAGAGAGAGGTAGAGAGGTAGAGAGAGAGGTAGAGGGGTAGAGAGAGAGGTAGAGAGAGAGGTAGAGAGGTAGAGTGGTAGAGTGGTAGAGAGAGAGGTAGAGTGGTAGAGAGAGAGGTAGAGAGAAAGGTAGAGTGGTAGAGAGAGAGGTAGAGAGAGAGGTAGAGTGGTAGAGAGAGAGGTAGAGTGGTAGAGAGAGTGGTAGAGAGAGAGGTAGAGTGGTAGAGAGAGTGGTAGAGAGAGAGGTAGAGTGGTAGAGAGGTAGAGAGAGAGGTAGAGAGGTAGAGAGAGAGGTAGAGAGGTAGAGAGGGGTAGAGAGAGAGGTAGAGAGGTAGAGAGAGAGGTAGAGAGGTAGAGTGGTAGAGTGGTAGAGAGATAGAGTGGTAGAGTGGTAGAGAGAGAGGTAGAGTGGTAGAGAGAGAGGTAGAGTGGTAGAGAGAGAGGTAGAGTGGTAGAGAGAGAGGTAGAGTGGTAGAGAGAGTGGTAGAGAGAGAGGTAGAGTGGTAGAGAGAGTGGTAGAGAGAGAGGTAGAGTGGTAGAGAGGTAGAGAGAGAGGTAGAGAGGTAGAGAGAGAGGTAGAGAGAGAGGTAGAGAGGTAGAGAGAGAGGTAGAGAGGTAGAGAGAGAGGTAGAGGGGTAGAGAGAGAGGTAGAGAGAGAGGTAGAGAGGTAGAGTGGTAGAGTGGTAGAGAGAGAGGTAGAGTGGTAGAGAGAGAGGTAGAGAGAAAGGTAGAGTGGTAGAGAGAGAGGTAGAGAGAGAGGTAGAGTGGTAGAGAGAGAGGTAGAGTGGTAGAGAGAGTGGTAGAGAGAGAGGTAGAGTGGTAGAGAGAGTGGTAGAGAGAGAGGTAGAGAGGTAGAGTGGTAGAGAGAGAGGTAGAGTGGTAGAGAGAGAGGTAGAGAGAAAGGTAGAGTGGTAGAGAGAGAGGTAGAGAGAGAGGTAGAGTGGTAGAGAGAGAGGTAGAGTGGTAGAGAGAGTGGTAGAGAGAGAGGTAGAGTGGTAGAGAGAGTGGTAGAGAGAGAGGTAGAGTGGTAGAGAGAGTGGTAGAGAGAGAGGTAGAGTGGTAGAGAGAGAGGTAGAGAGAGAGGTAGAGAGGTAGAGAGAGAGGTAGAGAGGTAGAGAGAGAGGTAGAGGGGTAGAGAGAGAGGTAGAGAGAGAGGTAGAGAGGTAGAGTGGTAGAGTGGTAGAGAGAGAGGTAGAGTGGTAGAGAGAGAGGTAGAGAGAAAGGTAGAGTGGTAGAGAGAGAGGTAGAGAGAGAGGTAGAGTGGTAGAGAGAGCGGTAGAGTGGTAGAGAGAGTGGTAGAGAGAGAGGTAGAGTGGTAGAGAGAGTGGTAGAGAGAGAGGTAGAGTGGTAGAGAGGTAGAGAGAGAGGTAGAGAGGTAGAGAGAGAGGTAGAGAGGTAGAGAGGGGTAGAGAGAGAGGTAGAGAGGTAGAGAGAGAGGTAGAGAGGTAGAGAGGGGTAGAGAGAGAGGTAGAGAGGTAGAGTGGTAGAGTGGTAGAGAGAGAGGTAGAGTGGTAGAGAGAGAGGTAGAGTGGTAGAGAGAGTGGTAGAGAGAGAGGTAGAGTGGTAGAGAGAGAGGTAGAGTGGTAGAGTGGTAGAGAGAGTGGTAGAGTGGTAGAGAGAGAGGTAGAGAGGTAGAGAGAGAGGTAGAGTGGTAGAGTGAGAGAGAGGTAGAGAGGTAGAGAGAAAGGTAGAGAGAGGTAGAGTGGTAGAGAGAGAGGTAGAGAGGTAGAGAGAGGTAGAGTGGTAGAGTGGTAGAGAGAGAGGTAGAGAGGTAGAGAGAGAGGTAGAGAGGTAGAGAGGTAGAGAGAGAGGTAGAGAGGTAGAGAGAAAGGTAGAGAGAGGTAGAGTGGTAGAGAGAAAGGTAGAGTGGTAGAGAGAGAGGTAGAGAGGTAGAGTGGTAGAGAGAGAGGTAGAGAGGTAGAGTGGTAGAGAGAGAGGTAGAGAGGTAGAGAGGTAGAGTGGTAGAGTGGTAGAGTGGTAGAGAGAGAGGTAGAGTGGTAGAGAGAGAGGTAGAGTGGTAGAGTGGTAGAGAGAGAGGTAGAGTGGTAGAGAGAGAGGTAGAGAGGTAGAGTGGTAGAGAGAGAGGTAGAGTGGTAGAGAGAGAGGTAGAGTGGTAGAGAGAGAGGTAGAGTGGTAGAGAGAGAGGTAGAGTGGTAGAGAGAGTGGTAGAGTGGTAGAGAGAGAGGTAGAGAGGTAGAGAGAGTGGTAGAGTGGTAGAGAGAGAGGTAGAGTGGTAGAGAGAGAGGTAGAGTGGTAGAGAGAGAGGTAGAGTGGTAGAGAGAGTGGTAGAGTGGTAGAGAGAGAGGTAGAGAGGTAGAGAGAGTGGTAGAGTGGTAGAGAGAGAGGTAGAGAGGTAGAGAGAGTGGTAGAGAGAGGTAGAGAGGTAGAGAGAGAGGTAGAGAGGTAGAGTGGTAGAGAGAGAGGTAGAGTGGTAGAGTGGTAGAGAGGTAGAGTGGTAGAGAGAGTGGTAGAGAGATAGAGTGGTAGAGAGAGAGGTAGAGTGGTAGAGTGGTAGAGAGAGTGGTAGAGAGGTAGAGTGGTAGAGAGAGTGGTAGAGAGGTAGAGTGGTAGAGAGAGAGGTAGAGTGGTAGAGAGAGAGGTAGAGTGGTAGAGAGAGAGGTAGAGTGGTAGAGAGAGAGGTAGAGTGGTAGAGAGAGAGGTAGAGTGGTAGAGAGAGAGGTAGAGTGGTAGAGAGAGAGGTAGAGTGGTAGAGAGATAGAGTGGTAGAGTGGTAGAGAGAGTGGTAGAGTGGTAGAGAGAAAGAGAGAAGGACTATCAAGAAAAAACCAAAACCTTCAGAAGAAACACAGACTAAACTGAGGGAGTACAGTCGTGGTCAAAAGTTTTGAGAATGACACAAGTATTGGTCTCCACAAAGTTTGCTGCCTCAGTGTTGATGATGGCAATTTGCATATACTCCAGAATGTCATGAAGAGTGATCAGATGAATTGCAATTAATTGCAAAATCCCTCTTTGTCATGAAAATGAACATAATCCCCCAAAAAACATTTCCACTGCATTTCAGCCCTGCCACAAAAGGACCAGCTGCCATCATGTCAGTGATTGTCTCGTTAACACAGGTGAGTGTTGACGAGGACAAGGCTGGAGATCACTCTGTCATGCTGATTGAGTCAGAATAACAGACTGGAAGCTTTAAAAGGAGGGTGGTGCTTGAAATCATTGTTCTTCCTCTGTCAACCATGGTTACCTGCAAGGAAACACGTGCCGTCATCATTGCTTTGCCCAAAAAAGGCTTCACAGGCAAGGATATTGCTGCTGGTAAGATTGCACATAAATCAACCATTTATCAGATCATCAAGAACTTCCAAGGAGAGAGGTTCAATTGTTGTGAAGAAGGCATCAGGGCGCCCAAGAAAGTCCAGCAAGTGCCAGGACCGTCTCCTAAAGTTGATTCAGCTGTGGGATCGGGGCACCACCAGTGCAGAGCTTGCTCAGGAATGGCAGCAGGCAGGTATGAGTGCATCTGCACGCACCGTGAGGCGAAGACTTTCGGAGGATGGCCTGGTGTCATGAAGGGCAGCAAAGAAGCCACTTCTCTCCAGGAAAAACATCAGGGACAGACTGATATTCTGCAAAAGGTACAGGGATTGGACTGCTGAGGACTGGGGTAGAGTCATTTTCTCTGATGAATCCCCTTTCCGATAGTTTGGGCCATCCGGGAAACACCTTGTCCGGAGAAGACAATGTGAGCGCTACCATCAGTCCTGTGTCATGCAAACAGTAAAGCATCCTCAGACCATTCATGTGTGGGGTTGCTTCTCAGCCAAGGGAGTGGGCTCACTCACAATTTTGCCTAAGAACACAGCCATGAATAAAGAATGGTACCAACACATCCTCCGAGAGCAACTTCTCCCAACCATCCAAGAACAGTTTGGTGACGACCAATGCCTTTTCCAGCATGATGGAGCACCTTGCCATAAGGCAAAAGTGATAACTAAGTGGCTCGGGAACAAAACATCTACATTTTGGGTCCATGGCCAGGAAACTCCCCAGACCTTAATCCCATTGAGAACTTGTGGTCGATCCTCAAGAGGCGGGTGGACAAACAAAAACCCACAACTTCTGACAAACTCCAAGCATTGATTAGGCAAGAATGGCCTGCCATCAGTCAGGATGTGGCCCAGAAGTTAATTGACAGCATGCCAGGGCGGATTGCAGAGGTCTTGAAAAAGAAGGGTCAACACTGCAAATATTGACTCTTTGCATAAACTGAATGTCATTGTCAATGAAAGCCTTTGACACTTATGGAATACTTGTAATTATACTTCAGTGTTACCATAGTAACTACTGACAAAGATCTAAGAACACTGAAGCAGCAAACTTTGTGGAGACCAATACTTGTCATTCTCAAAACTTTTGACCACGACTGTAATGTTCAATCTGAACCTCCTACTGTAGACATGTAGTAAAGTAGTAGTACTCACCACCTCCTACTGTAGACATGTAGTAGTACTCACCACCTCCTACTGTAGACATGTAGTAGTACTCACCACCTCCTACTGTAGACATGTAGTAGTACTCACCACCTCCTACTGTAGACATGTAGTAGTACTCACCACCTCCTACTGTAGACATGTAGTAGTACTCACCACCTCCTACTGTAGACATGTAGTAAAGTAGTAGTACTCACCACCTCCTACTGTAGACATGTAGTAAAGTAGTAGTACTCACCACCTCCTACTGTAGACATGTAGTAAAGTAGTAGTACTCACCACCTCCTACTGTAGACATGTAGTAAAGTAGTAGTACTCACCACCTCCTACTGTAGACATGTAGTAGTACTCACCACCTCCTACTGTAGACATGTAGTAGTACTCACCACCTCCTACTGTAGACATGTAGTAGTACTCACCACCTCCTACTGTAGACATGTAGTAGAGTAGTAGTACTCACCACCTCCTACTGTAGACATGTAGTAGAGTAGTAGTACTCACCACCTCCTACTGTAGACATGTAGTAGTAGTAGTAGCAGTAGTAGTAGTAGTAGTAGTGATAGTAGTAGTAGTAGTAGTAGTAGTAGTGGTACTCACCACCTCCTACTGTAGACATGTAGTAGTACTCACCACCTCCTACTGTAGACATGTAGTAGTACTCACCACCTCCTACTGTAGACATGTAGTAAAGTAGTAGTACTCACCACCTCCTACTGTAGACATGTAGTAGTACTCACCACCTCCTACTGTAGACATGTAGTAGTACTCACCACCTCCTACTGTAGACATGTAGTAGTACTCACCACCTCCTACTGTAGACATGTAGTAGAGTAGTAGTACTCACCACCTCCTACTGTAGACATGTAGTAGAGTAGTAGTACTCACCACCTCCTACTGTAGACATGTAGTAAAGTAGTAGTAGTAGTAGCAGTAGTAGTAGTAGTAGTAGTAGTGATAGTAGTAGTAGTAGTAGTAGCTGTAGTAGTGGTACTCACCACCTCCAGTTTGCTCTTGGGGACTCGACAGATGCAGTTGGTTCCAAAGTTGGTGTCTCGTGTCTGGATGCAGCGGAGGCAACACAGGTTCTCATATCCCTGCTTCTTCCACTTAGCGATTAGGTTCTTATCAGCATAACTCTCCTTTATACAGTACTCATACAGCTCTACACACACACACACACACACACACACACACACACACACACACACACACACACACACACACACACACACACACACACACACACAGAGAGAGAGAGACAGACAGACAGAGAGCATTATACCCAACCCAACCCTAAAATAACCCAACCTAACATGAACCCCATGTTAGAGGTTACTACTGTACCTCTGCTGATAGCCTTCCTCTTGTAGAGCAGGTCAAAGATGCATCTGCTCTACTCTCCAACCTACCCTCACCCTACACTGTAAAAAAGCCAACATAACCAACAGCTTAATCAGTGTTATACTGCCAGTTGGGTGGACTTGAAAAGGACAAGACATTGAGCGAATGTGTGGACGTTTGTTCACTCAACCAACTCTGCTGGAAGTGAGCTGGATTTGAACATTTCAGTAGAATTACAGATTCCTGTTTGCCTTTGTTGATCAGCTATATGGCCACATGTTGAGCTAACTATCCTATAGCAGCTGGTTGCCTTACAGCTGTACGTTGAATCAACAAACACTCTGAAGATGAATTTCAACAACCTTGTAGAGTACAATGACACAAACTAATACAATCTGTTAGGACATTTTTCACCCGTTACTGAGATGGTTGTTCCAGGTCATATGTTATTATATTTCATGAGATATATATATACAGTGGGGAGAACAAGTATTTGATACACTGCCGATTGTGCAGGTTTTCCTACTTACAAAGCATATAGAGGTCTGTAATTTTTATCATAGGTACACTTCAACTGTGAGAGACGGAATCTAAAACAAAAATCCAGAAAATCACATTGTATGATTTTTAAATAATTAATTTGCATTTTATGGCATGACATAAGTATTTGATACATCAGAAAAGCATAACTTAATATTTGGTACAGAAACCTTTGTTTGCAATTACAGAGATCATACGTTTCCTGTAGTTCTTGACCAGGTTTGCACACACTGCAGCAGGGATTTTGGCCCACTCCTCCATACAGACCTTCTCCAGATCCTTCAGGTTTCGTGGCTGTCGCTGGGCAATACGGACTTTCAGCTCCCTCCAAAGATTTTCTATTGGGTTCAGGTCTGGAGACTGGCTAGGCCACTCCAGGACCTTGAGATGCTTCTTACGGAGCCACTCCTTAGTTGCCCTGGCTGTGTGTTTTGGGTCGTTGCCATGCTGGAAGACCCAGCCACGACCCATCTTCAATGCTCTTACTGAGGGAAGGAGGTTGTTGGCCAAGATCTCGCGATATATGGCCCCATCCATCATCCCCTCAATACGGTGCAGTCGTCCTGTCCCCTTTGCAGAAAAGCATCCCCAAAGAATGATGTTTCCACCTCCATGCTTCACGGTTAGGATGGGGTTCTTGGGGTTGTACTCATCCTTCTTCTTCCTCCAAACACAGCGAGTGGAGTTTAGACCAAAAAGCTCTATTTTTGTCTCATCAGACCACATGACCTTCTCCCATTCCTCCTCTGGATCATTCAGATGGTCATTGGCAAACTTCAGACGGGCCTGGACATGCGCTGGCTTGAGCAGGGGGACCTTGCGTGCGCTGCAGGATTTTAATCCATGACGGGGTAGTGTGTTACTAATGGTTTTCTTTGAGACTGTGGTCCCAGCTCTCTTCAGGTCATTGACCAGGTCCTGCCGTGTAGTTCTGGGCTGATCCCTCACCTTCCTCATGATCATTGATGCCCCACGAGGTGAGATCTTGCATGGTGCCCCAGACCGAGGGAGATTGACCGTCATCTTGAACTTCTTCCATTTTCTAATAATTGCGCCAACAGTTGTTGCCTTCTCACCAAGCTGCTTGCCTATTGTCCTGTAGACCATCCCAGCCTTGTGCAGGTCTACAATTTTATCTCTGATGTCCTTACACAGCTCTCTGGTCTTGGCCATTGTGGAGAGGTTGGAGTCTGTTTGATTGAGTGTGTGGACAGGTGTCTTTTATACAGGTAACGAGTTCAAACAGGTGCAGTTAATACAGGTAATGAGTGGAGAACAGGAGGGCTTCTTAAAGAAAAACTAAACAGGTCTGTGAGAGCCGGAATTCTTACTGGTTGGTAGGTGATCAAATACTTATGTCATGCAATAAAATGCAAATTAATTATTTAAAAATCATACAATGTGATTTTCTGGATTTTTGTTTTAGATTCCGTCTCTCACAGTTGAAGTGTACCTATGATAAAAATTACAGACCTCTACATGCTTTGTAAGTAGGAAAACCTGCACAATCGGCAGTGTATCAAATACTTGTTCTCCCCACTGTATATATATATATATATATATGATCTGATTATGATCTGATTATGATCTGGGATCTCAACTGGTTCAGTGGTCTAACACACTGCATCTCAGTACTAGAGGAGTCACTACAGACAACCTGGTTCAGTGGTCTAAGACACAGCATCTCAGTGCTAGAGGCGTCACTACAGACAACCTGGTTCAGTGGTCTAAGACACTGCATCTCAGTACTAGAGGCGTCACTACAGACAACCTGGTTCAGTGGTCTAAGACACTGCATCTCAGTGCTAGAGGAGTCACTACAGACAACCTGGTTCAGTGGTCTAAGACACTGCATCTCAGTACTAGAGGAGTCACTACAGACAACCTGGTTCAGTGGTCTAAGACACTGCATCTCAGTGCTAGAGGAGTCACTACAGACAACCTGGTTCAGTGGTCTAAGACACTGCATCTCAGTGCTAGAGGAGTCACTACAGACAACCTGGTTCAGTGGTCTAAGACACTGCATCTCAGTGCTAGAGGAGTCACTACAGACAACCTGGTTCAGTGGTCTAAGACACTGGCATCTCAGTGTTAGAGGAGTCACTACAGACAACCTGGTTCAGTGGTCTAAGACACTGCATCTCAGTGTTAGAGGAGTCACTACAGACAACCTGGTTCAGTGGTCTAAGACACTGCATCTCAGTGCTAGAGGAGTCACTACAGACAACCTGGTTCAGTGGTCTAAGACACTGCATCTCAGTGCTAGAGGAGTCACTACAGACAACCTGGTTCAGTGGTCTAAGACACTGCATCTCAGTGCTAGAGGAGTCACTACAGACAACCTGGTTCAGTGGTCTAAGACACTGCATCTCAGTGCTAGAGGAGTCACTACAGACAACCTGGTTCAGTGGTCTAAGACACTGCATCTCAGTACTAGAGGAGTCACTACAGACAACCTGGTTCAGTGGTCTAAGACACAGCATCTCAGTGTTAGAGGAGTCACTACAGACAACCTGGTTCAGTGGTCTAAGACACAGCATCTCAGTGCTAGAGGAGTCACTACAGACAACCTGGTTCAGTGGTCTAAGACACTGCATCTCAGTACTAGAGGAGTCACTACAGACAACCTGGTTCAGTGGTCTAAGACACTGCATCTCAGTGCTAGAGGAGTCACTACAGACAACCTGGTTCAGTGGTCTAAGACACTGCATCTCAGTGCTAGAGGAGTCACTACAGACAACCTGGTTCAGTGGTCTAAGACACTGCATCTCAGTGCTAGAGGAGTCACTACAGACAACCTGGTTCAGTGGTCTAAGACACAGCATCTCAGTGCTAGAGGAGTCACTACAGACAACCTGGTTCAGTGGTCTAAGACACTGCATCTCAGTGCTAGAGGAGTCACTACAGACAACCTGGTTCAGTGGTCTAAGACACTGCATCTCAGTGTTAGAGGAGTCACTACAGACAACCTGGTTCAGTGGTCTAAGACACTGCATCTCAGTGTTAGAGGAGTCACTACAGACAACCTGGTTCAGTGGTCTAAGACACTGCATCTCAGTGCTAGAGGAGTCACTACAGACAACCTGGTTCAGTGGTCTAAGACACTGCATCTCAGTGCTAGAGGAGTCACTACAGACAACCTGGTTCAGTGGTCTAAGACACTGCATCTCAGTGCTAGAGGAGTCACTACAGACAACCTGGTTCAGTGGTCTAAGACACTGCATCTCAGTGTTAGAGGAGTCACTACAGACAACCTGGTTCAGTGGTCTAAGACACTGCATCTCAGTGCTAGAGGAGTCACTACAGACAACCTGGTTCAGTGGTCTAAGACACTGCATCTCAGTACTAGAGGAGTCACTACAGACAACCTGGTTCAGTGGTCTAAGACACTGCATCTCAGTACTAGAGGAGTCACTACAGACAAACTGGTTCAGTGGTCTAAGACACTGCATCTCAGTACTAGAGGAGTCACTACAGACAACCTGGTTCAGTGGTCTAAGACACTGCATCTCAGTACTAGAGGAGTCACTACAGACAACCTGGTTCAGTGGTCTAAGACACTGCATCTCAGTACTAGAGGAGTCACTACAGACAACCTGGTTCAGTGGTCTAAGACACTGCATCTCAGTACTAGAGGAGTCACTACAGACAACCTGGTTCAGTGGTCTAAGACACTGCATCTCAGTACTAGAGGAGTCACTACAGACAACCTGGTTCAGTGGTTTGAATCCAGACTATCAAAACCGGACGTGATTGGGAGTCCCATAGGCCGGCGCACAATTGGCCCAGCGTCGTCAGAGTTTGGCCGGTGTAAGCCTTCATTATAAATAATAATTTGTTCTTAACTGACTTGCCTAGTTAAATAAAAATAAAAATTATTTGGGTAGTCAATAATCAATGTTACCTACCCCAGCAGTCATTGTGAACGCAGGCTGCAGTAATTAAAGGGTCCAGTAGTTGGGTATCCTCACTCTGGCTGGATTCCACTAGGACTTACACTTTCGGTTACTGGCCACTAGGTTCTACATCTTTTTATTTTTTTTCTCCAGTGTATGTAACTAATATCTACCTCTGCTGATGGCCTTCCTCTTATAGAACAGGTCAAAGATATATCTGCTCCTCTGATGATGCAGTCTGAATATCGGCCACAGGGACTCCACCTTCCTCTTTCCCTCGTGAGGCTCCGTCTCGGCTGGAAGGAGACAATCACAGCTCGTCATAAATACAATACAAACAGGAATAATCCAAGATTCACATTGATACATCAACTTTATATTGTAGCTAAGTAGCTACTAGTTGGCTGGTTGAGCTAAACTAACTAGAACAATAGGGTTAGCCTAACCCTAACCCGAGCTAAACTAACTAGAATAGGGTTAGCCTAACCCTAACCCGAGCTAAACTAACTAGAACAATAGGGTTAGCCTAACCCTAACCCGAGCTAAACTAACTAGAACAATAGAAACGCAACAGAAACTGGGATTATTTATCTCAAAATGTGCACTAATGTGTTTCCATCCCTGTTAGTGAGCATTTCTCCTTTGTCAAGATCCACCTGTGGCATATCAAGAAGCTGATTAAACAGCATTATCATTACACAGGTGCACCTTGTGCTGGGAATAATAGAAGGCCACTCTAAAATGGCACAGATGTCTCAAGTTAAGGGAGCGTACAATTGGCATGCTGACTTCAGGAATGTCCACCAGAGCTGTTGCCAGAGAATAGAATGTTAATTTCTCTACCATAAGCCACCTCTGTCATTTTTGAGAATTTGGCAGTATGTCCAACCAGCGTCAAAACCGCAAACCTCGTATAACCACACCAGCCCAGGTCCTCCACATCCAGCTTCGTCTGTGACCAGCCACCAGGAGAGCTGATGAAACTGTGGGTTTGGACAACTGAAGAATTTCTGCAGAAACTGTCAGAAACCGTCACAGGAAAGCTCATCTGCGTGCTCGTCGTCCTCACCAGGGTCTTGACCTGACTGCAGTTCGGCAGATGGCTGACAGCGTGTTTGGCGCCATGTGGGCGAGGTTTGCTGATGTCACCGTTGTGAACAGAGAGCCCCATGGTAGCGTTGGGGTTAGGGTATGGACAGGTATAAGCTAAGGACAACGAACACAATTACATTTAATCGATGGCAATTTGAAATCCCAGAGATACCGTGAGGAGATCCTGGGACCCATTGTCCTGCCATTCATCCTCCGCCTCACCCAACGTGGAACGGATCTACTATTTCTTTTTTTTCTTTTTCTTTTACCTTTATTTGACGGCCTAGGAACAGTGGGTTAACTGCCTTGTTCAGGGGCAGAACGACAGATTTTTACCTTGCCAGCTCGGGGATTCGATCCAGCAACCTTTCGGTTATGGGCCCAACACTCTAACCACTGGGCTACCTGCCACCCCTTCTTTACGCCATATATCGGATTGCTTTCTCTCCACATCACCGGATTTCTGCCGAAATCACTGGACCATTACACCGGATCATCGCAGCTAGCTAGCTGCAACCGAGTGGCTGTTGTTGGCTAAAACCACTGTCCCGAAGCATGCACCAGTTAGCCTCGAGCTAGACCCATCTCCCAGCTAGCCAACATGTACTAGCTAATTCCCAGGCTACAGTACCTCTTTGTCAATTGGCCTGGACCTTCTGTCAACACGGAGCCCCGCCGATCCATCACGACTGGTCTGCCGACATAATCTTCCAACATGGCTTCAACAGGCTTTTCCGTTGCGATGTCGCCGAAGACCCATCTGCTAGCCCCGGCCCGCTAGCATTCTGAAAGCCGTGCCTCCCGCTCGCCTAGCGCAGTAGCGGCCACTGAACTACTTCCTGGCCACTGAACTACTTCCTTTGCTGCTCACTGGACCTTATGATCACTCGGCTACATAGCTGATGCCTGCTGGACTGTTCCCTTACACGGTACCTCATTCTATTTATCTGTTAAGCCTCAGCCTCGAACTCAGGTCCTGTGTGTAGCACAACAGTATCCCTCTCTGGCCATTCATCGCCATTACCCGTTGTTGTCATATGTCACGAGTGGGTGGAAACAGAGACCAAGGCGCAGCGCAGGTATAGTTCGACATTTATTTAATTCTTAACACTTCAAAAATGACGAACTAGCAAACAAAACACGGGTAAACAAACAACGTAACACACTTACTTGTGACCTGGAAACACACAATGACCCACACCCTGGTGTGGAACATACAAACATATGTAGGATCCCTAATTAGAGACAATGCACTGCAGCTGCCTCTAATTAGGGATCCACCACAAACCACCACCAGAAACAGAAAGAATAGACCTGTCAGACTCTGACCATGGCTATATAGAGAAGCAATAGGCTTCTCTATGGCCAGAGCCTGACATCATAGCTCTCTTGATTAACTCTTGTGTTTGTTTTATGCCTCTCTCTTATTTCAATATGTCTTGTCTGTTGCTGTTTAGGTTAGTTCTTATTGTTCTATTCCACTGTAGAGCCTCCAGTCCTGATCAACATGCCTCAGCTCCTTTGTCCCCCACACACGCGGAGACCTCACCTGTCTTAACTGGTGCCTCCAGAGATGCAACCTCTCTCATCGTTACCCAACGCCTAGGTTTACCTCCACTGAACTCACATCCTACCATATCCTTGTCTGTATATTATGCCCTGAATCTATTCTACAGAGCCCAGAAATCTGCTCCTTTTATTCTCTGTACCCAACGCACTAGACAACCAATTCTTAAAGCCTTTAGCCGTGCCCTTATCCTACTCCTCCTCAGTTCCTCTGGTGATGTAGAGGTAAACCCAGGTCCTGTAGCCCCCAGTACTACACCTATTCCCCAGGCGCTCTCATTTGTTGACTTCTGTAACCGTAAAAGCCTTGGTTTCATTCATGTTAACATCAGAAGCCTCCTCCCTAAATTTGATTTATTCACTGCTTTAGCACACTCCGCCAACCCTGATGTCCTAGCTGTGTCTGAATCCTGGCTCAGGAAGGCCACCATTTTCAAATTCTGAAATTTCCATCCCCAACTACAATATTTTCCGTCAAGATAGAACTGCCAAAGGTGGCGGAGTTGCAATCTACTGCAGAGATAGCCTGCAGAGTTCTGTCATACTATCCAGGTCTGTGCCCAAACAGTTTGAGCTTCTACTCTTAAAAATCCACCTTTCCAGAAATACGTCTCTCACTATTGCTGCTTGTTATTTTTATTCACCTTTATTTAACCAGGTAGGTCACAGTTGAGAACTAGTTCTCATTTACAACTGCGACCTGGCCAAGACAAAGCAAAGCGACAAAAAACAACACAGAGTTACACATGGGAAATAAACAAACGTACAGTCAATAACACAATAGAAAATCTATATACAGTGGGGCAAAAAGGTATTTAGTCAGCCACCAATTGTGCAAGTTCTCCCACTTAAAAAGATGAGAGGCCTGTAATTTTCATCATAGGTACACTTCAACTATGAGAGACAAAATTAGATTTTTTTTTCTCCAGAAAATCACATTGTAGGATTTTTTATTAATTTATTTGCAAATTATAGTGGAAAATAAGTATTTGGTCACCTACAAACAAGCAAGATTTCTGGCTCCCACAGACCTGTAACTTCTTCTTTAAGAGGCTCCTCTGTCCTCCACTCGTTACCTGTATTAATGGCACCTGTTTGAACTTGTTATCAGTATAAAAGACACCTGTCCACAACCTCAAACAGTCACACTCCAAACTCCACTATGGCCAAGACCAAAGAGCTGTCAAAGGACACCAGAAACAAAATTGTAGACCTGCACCAGGCTGGGAAGACTGAATCTGCAATAGGTAAGCAGCTTGGTGTGAAGAAATCAACTGTGGGAGCAATTATTAGGAAATGGAAGACATACAAGACCACTGATAATCTCCCTCGATCTGGGGCTCCACGCAAGATCTCACCCCGTTGGGTCAAAATGATCACAAGAACGGTGAGCAAAAATCCCAGAACCACACGGGGGGACCTAGTGAATGATCTGCAGAGAGCTGGGACCAAAGTAACAAAGGCTACCATCAGTAACACACTACGCCGCCAGGGACTCAAATCCTGCAGTGACAGATGTGTCCCCCTGCTTAAGCAGTACATGTCCAGGCCCGTCTGAAGTTTGCTAGAGAGCATTTGGATGATCCAGAAGAGGATTGGGAGAATGTCATATGGTCAGATGAAACCAAAATAGAACGTTTTGGTAAAAAATTAACTTGTCGTGTTTGGAGGAGAAAGAATGCTGAGTTGCATCCAAACACCACCATACCTACTGTGAAGCATGGGGGTGGAAACATCATGCTTTGGGGCTGTTTTTCTGCAAAGGGACCAGGACGACAGATCTGTGTAAAGGAAAGAATGAATGGGGCCATGTATCGTGAGATTGAGTGAAAACCTCCTTCCATCAGCAAGGGCATTGAAGATGAAACGTGGCTGTGTCTTTCAGCATGACAATGATCCCAAACACACCGCCCGGGCAACGAAGGAGTGGCTTCGTAAGAAGCATTTCAAGGTCCTGGAGTGGCCTAGCCAGTCTCCAGATCTCAACCCCATAGAAAATCTTTGGAGGGAGTTGAAAGTCTGTGTTGCCCAGCGACAGCCCCGAAACATCACTGCTAGAGGAGATCTGCATGGAGGAATGGGCCAAAATACCAGCAACAGTGTGTGAAAACCTTGTGAAGACTTACAGAAAACGTTTGACCTCTGTCATTGCCAACAAAGGGTATATAACAAAGTATTGAGATAAACTTTTGTTATTGACCAAATACTTATTTTCCACCATAATTTGCAAATAAATTCTTTTTTTTTCTCATTTTGTCTCTCATAGTTGAAGTGTACCTATGGTGAAAATTACAGGCCTCTCATCTTTTTAAGTGGGAGAACTTGCACAATTGGTGGCTGACTAAATACTTTTTTGCCCCACTGTATAGAGTGCAAATGTAGTGCAAAATGCAGTAAGGTTGTTACAGACCCCCCTCAGCCCCCAGCTGTGACCTGGACACCATATGTGAATTGATTGCCCCCATCTATCTTCAGAGTTTGTACTGTTAGGTGACTTAAACTGGGATATGCTTAACGCCCCGGCTGTCCTTCAATCTAAGATAGATGCCCTCAATCTCACACAAATTATCAAGGAACCCACCAGGTACAACCCAAAATCCGTAAACATGGGTACTATCATAGATATCATCCTGACTAACTTGCCCTCCAAAAACACCTCCGCTGTCTTCAACCAGGATCTCAGCGATCACTGCCTCATTGCCTGCGTTTGTAATGGGTCCACGGTCAAACGACCAACCCTTATCACTGTCAAACGCTCCCTAAAACACTTCTGCGAGCAGGCCTTTCTAATCGACCTGGTCTAGGTATCCTGGAAGGATATTGACCTCATCCCGTCAGTAGAGGACGCCTGGTTGTTCTTTTAAAGTGCTTTCCTCACCATCCTAAATAAGCATGGCTGGCCATACTTTCCACCTGGCTACCCCGGCCAACAGCTCTGCACCCCCCGCAGCAACTTGCCCAATCCCCCCCGCTTCTCCTTCACCCAAATCCAGATAGCTGATGTTCTGAAAGAGCTGCAAAATCTGGACCCCTACAAATCTGCTGGGCTGGACAATCTGGACCCATTCTTTCTAAAATTATCAGCCGAAATTGTTACAACCCTTATAACTAGCCTGTTCAACCTCTCTTTCGTATCGTCCGAGATCCCTAGAGATTGGAAAGCTGCCGCGGTCATCCCCCTCTTCAAAGGGGGAGACACTCTAGACCCAAACTGTTATAGACCAATATCCATCCTGCCCTGCCTTTCTAAAGTCTTCGAAAGCCAAGTTAATAAACAGATCACCGACCATTTCGAATCCCACCGTACCTTCTCCGCTATGCAATCTGGTTTCCGAGCTGGTCACGGTTGCACCTCAGCCACGCTCAAGGTCCTAAACCATATCATAACCGCCACCTGGGCGGCAGGTAGCCGATTGGTTAGAGCGTTGGGCCTGTAACCGAAAGGTTGCTGGATTGAATCCCCGAGCTGACAAGGTAAAAATCTGTCATTCTGCCCCTGAACAAGGCAGTTAACCCACTGTTCCTAGGCAGTCATTGTAAATAAGAATTCGTTCTTAACTGACATGCCTAGTTAAATAAAATGTCAATCACTGCATTCTTATCGGCAGACTTAATAGCCTTAGTTTCTCAAATGACTACCTCACGTGGTTCACAGACTACTTCTCAGATAGAGTTCAGTGTGTCAAATAGGCAGGCCTGTTGTCCGGACCCCTGGTAGTCTATGGGGGTGCCACAGGGTTCAATTCTTGGGCCGACTATTCTCTGTATATACAGTTGAAGTCGGAAGTTTACATACACCTTATCCAAATACATTTACTCAGTTTTCACAATTCCTGACATTTAATCTTAGTAAACATTCCCTGTCTTAGGTCAGTTAGGATCACCACTTTATTTTAAGAATGTGAAATGTCAGAATAATAGTAGAGAGAATGATTTATTTCAGCTTTTATTTCTTTCATCACATTGTAGGTCAAATGCTTTGGGTAGCCTTCCACAAGCTTCCCACAATAAGTTGGGTGAAGTTTGGCCCATTCCTCCTGACAGAACTGGTGTAACTGAGTCAGGTTTGTAGGCCTCCTTGCTCACCCACACTTTTTCAGTTCTGTCCACAAATGTTCTATTTGCTGTTGTTCTGGGATTGATTTGCACATTTCGCACCAAAGTATGTTCATCTCTAAGAGACAGAACGCGTCTCCTTCCTGAGCGGTATGACGGCTGCGTGGTCCCATGGTGTTTATACTTGCGTACTATTGTTTGTACAGATGAACGTGGTACCTTCAGGTGTTTTGAAATTGCTCCCAAGGATGAACCAGACTTTTTTTTTTTTTTTTTTTTATTTCACCTTTATTTAACCAGGTAGGTCAGTTGAGAACAAGTTCTCATTTGCAACTGCGACCTGGCCAAGACAAAGCAAAGCAGTGCGACAAATAACAACACAGAGTTACACATTAAACAAACAGTCAAAAAACACAATAGAAAATCTATAAACAGAGTGCAAAATGTAGTGCAAAAATGCAGTAAGGTTGGGAGGTAGGACAATAAATAGACTATAGAGTAGAAATAAACTACAGAATTATCATCATTAACACAGGAATGAAGGATGTGCAAATTATGATGTGCAAATAGAGATACTGGAGTGCAAGATTAGTGAAAAATAAACAAAAATAAATATGGGGATGAGGTAGTAGTGTGGGCTATTTACAGAAGGGCTATATACAGGTGCAGCAATCGATAAGCAGCTTTGACAGCTGATGCTTAAAGGTATTGAGGGAGATAGGAACCTCTAGCTTCAATGATTTTTGCAATTCGTTCCAGTCATTGGCAGCAGCGAACTGGAAGGAATGGCGGCCAAAGGAGGTGTTGGCTTTGGGGGTGACCAGTGAGATATACCTGCTGGAGCGCATGCTACGGGTGGGTGTTGCTATGGTGACCAGTGAGCTGAGATAGGGCGGGGATTTACCTAATAAAGACTTATAGATGACCTGGAGCCAGTGGGTTTGGCGACGAATGTACAGTGAAGTCCAGCCAACGAGAGCATACAGGTCGCAGTGGTGGGTAGTGTAAGGGGCTTTGGTGACAAAACGGATGGCACTATGATAGACTACATCCAATTTGCTAAGTAGAGTGTTGGAGGCTAGTTTGTAAATGACATCGCCAAAATCAAGGATCGGTAGGATAGTCAGTTTTACAAGGGCATGTTTGGCAGCATGAGTGAAGGAGGCTCTGTTGCGAAATAGGAAGCCAATTCTGGATTTAATTTTGGATTGGAGATGGTTGATGTGAGTCTGGAAGTTGAGTTTATAGTCTAACCAGATGCCTAGGTATTTGTAGGTGTCCACGTATTCTAATTCGGATCCGTCGAGAGTAGTGATGATAGTCCGGTGGGCGGGTGCTGGCATTGTTCGATAGAAAAGCATGCACTTAGTTTTACTAGCGTTTAAGAGCAGTTGTAGGCCACGGAAGGAGTGTTGTATGGCATTGAAGCTTGATTGAAGGTTAGTAAACACAGTATCCAAAGAGGGTCCAGTTGTATACAGGATGGTGTCATCTGCGTAGAGATGGATGAGAGAGTCACCAGCAGCGAGAGCAACATCGTTGATATATATAGAGAAAAGGGTTGGCCCAAGAATTGAACCCTGTGGCACCCCCATAGAGACTGCCAGAGGATCGGACAATAGGCCCTCCGATTTGACACACTGAACTCTGTCTGCAAAGTAGTTAGAGAACCAAGCAAGGCAGTCACTTGAGAAACCAAGGCTGTTGAGTCTGCCAATAAGAATGCGGTGATTGACAGAGTCGAAAGCCTTAGCCAGGTCGATGAAAACGGCTGCACAGTACTGTCTTTTATCGATGGCGGTTATGATATCGTTCAGTACCTTGAGCGTAGCTGAGGTGCACCCATGACCAGCTCGGAAACCAGATTGCATAGCAGAGAAGGTACGGTGGGATTCGAAGTGGTCAGTTATCTGTTTGTTAACTTGGCTTTCGAAAACTTTAGAAAGGCAGGGCAGGATGGATATTGGTCTATAACAGTTTGGGTCTAGAGTGTCTCCTCCTTTGAAGAGGGGGATGACCGCGGCAGCTTTCCAATCTCTAGGGATCTCAGACGATACGAAAGAGAGGTTGAACAGGCTAGTGATAGGTGTTGCAACAATTTTGGCTGATAATTTCAGAAAGAGAGGGTCCAGATTATCTAGCCCAGCAGATTTGTAGGGGTCCAGACTTAGCAGCTCTTTCAGAACATCAGCTGTCAGGATTTGGGTGAAGGAGAAGCGGGGGGGGCTTGGGCAAGTAGCTGCCGGGGGTGCAGAGCTGTTGACCGGGGTAGGGGTAGTCAGATGGAAAGCATGGCCAGCCGTAGCAAAATGCTTATTGAAATTTTCAATAATCGTGGATTTATCGGTGGTAACAGTGTTTCCGAGCCTCAGTGCAGTGGGCAACTGGGAGGAGGTGCTCTTATTCTCCATGGACTTTACAGTGTCCCAGAACTTTTTGGAGTTAGTACTACAGGAAGCAAATTTCTGTTTGAAAAAGCTGGCCTTTGCTTTCCTAACTGACTGGGTGTACTTGTTCCTGACTTCCCTGAATAGCTGCATATCGCGGGGGCTATTCGATGCTAATGCAGTGCGCCACAGGATGTTTTTGTGTTGGTCTAGTGCAGTCAAGTCTGGGGTGAACCAAGGGCTATATCTATTCTTAGTTCTACGTTTTTTAAAAGGGGCATGCTTATTTAGGATGGTGAGGAAAGCACTTTTAAAGAACAACCAGGCGTCCTCTACTGACGGGATGAGGTCAATATCCTTCCAGGATACCTGGGCCAGATCGAATAGAAAGGCCTGCTCGCAAAAGTGTTTTAGGGAGCGTTTGACAGTGATAAGGGGTGGTCGTTTGGCCGCTGACCCATTGCGAACACAGGCGATGAGGCAGTGATCGCTGAGATCCTGGTTGAAAACAGAGGAGGTGTATTTGGAGGGCAAGTTAGTCAGGATGATATCAATAATGGTACCCATGTTTACGGATTTTGGGTTGTACCTGGTGGGTTCCTTGATAATTTGTGTGAGATTGAGGGCATCTATCTTAGATTGAAAGACAGCCGGGGTGTTAAGCATATCCCAGTTTAAGTCACCTAACAGTACAAACTCTGAAGATAGATGGGGGGCAATCAATTCACATATGGAGTCCAGGGCACAGCTGGGGGCTGAGGGGGGTCTGTAACAGGCGGCAACAGTGAGAGACTTATTTCTGGATAGGTGGATTTTTAAAAGTAGAAGCTCAAACTGTTTGGGCACAGACCTGGACAGTATGACAGAACTCTGCAGGTTATCTCTGCAGTAGATTGCAACTCCACCTCCTTTGGCAGTTCTATCTTGACGGGAAATGTTGTAGTTGGGGATGGAAATTTCCGAATTTTTGGTGGCCTTCCTAAGCCAGGATTCAGCCACAGCTAGGACATCCGGGTTGGCGGAGTGTGCTAATGCAGTGAATAAATCAAACTTAGGGAGGAGGCTTCTAATGTTAACATGCATGAAACCAAGGCTTTTACGGTTACAGAAATCAACAAATGAGAGCGCCTGGGGAATAGGTGTAGTACTGGGGGCTACAGGACCTGGGTTTACCTCTACATCACCAGAGGAACAGAGGAGTAATAGAATTAGTATTCGACTAAGGACTTTAAGAACTGGACGTCTAGTACGTTGGGTACATAGAATAAAAGGAGCAGATTTCTGGGCGTGGTGGAATAGATTCAGGGCATAATTTATAGTCAAGAATATAGAAGGGTGTGAGTTCAGTGGAGGTAAACCTAGGCGTTGGGTAATAAAGAGAGAGGTTGCATCTCTGGAGACACCAGTTAAGCCAGATGAAGTCTCCGCATGTGTGGGGGGAGGGACAAAAAAGCTATCAGAGCCCAGTTGAGCAGGACTGGGGGCTCTGCAATGAAGTAAAACAATAATAGCTAACCTAAACAACAACAGACAAGGCATATTGAAATAAGAAAGGGGCAGAACATAAAATAAATAAAATGACAGTTAATTAAGAGGGCTAAGACAACGACGGGTAAAGGCGATGAATGGACAAAGAGGGTCAGTTAGAAAAAAGTGATGTACTACACACAGGACCTGAGGCCTGGTAGTTAAACAGAAATAAATACCATAAAACCAAACAGTCCTGCAGGCATCAGCTGTGGAGCTGAACAAGCGTGGGATCCGATGAAAAAGCAAAGTGGTGAGCCGGGGAATCAGTTCAATGGCACGGCGTTCAGAGTGCTAGCTGGCTGGGCTAGCAGGCTGGGCTAGCAGGCCGGAGCTAGCAGATGAATCTTCGGCGGCGTCGCAGAGGAGAACCCTGTTGAGACCACGTCGGACAATTACGTCGGCAGACCAGTCACGGTGGCTCGGTGGGGCGCCGTGTCGACAGTAGAAAGGTCCAGGTAGGTTGATAAGGTACTGGAGCCCGGGAGAGTAGCTAGCACACGTCGGCTATCCGGGAGATGAGCCTAGCTCACGCTAGCATTGGAAGCATGTACACAATGGA
This sequence comes from Thymallus thymallus, assembly GCA_023634145.1. Taxonomy (NCBI): domain Eukaryota; kingdom Metazoa; phylum Chordata; class Actinopteri; order Salmoniformes; family Salmonidae; genus Thymallus; species Thymallus thymallus. The sequence goes on along the minus strand of CM042398.1, from coordinate 201,482 downwards.
GCTTAGCTATAAACGTCGGTCAGTCGAATGCAGCTAGCTAGCTGTGATAAGCTGGTGTGGTGGTCCGGTACTTTCAGTGGAAATCCGGTAAAGTGGAAGGGAACGCAGTCCGGTAAGCGCTGGGTTGGTAGCGCGCTGGGCAGACTGGCCAATATTGTCCGAACTGAAGGCTGGCTGATCAGCCAGAGCGGAGGTGAAGACCACTAGCAGTGGTTAACGATGGAAGGTTAGCAAGCTAGCTAACAGGCTAACTTTTGACTGCGGTTCGGTTAAATAGTGGAAAAACACGGATATTTGACCCGATATTTGACCCGTTTCACGTTGGGTAGGTGGCTTGCAGGAGGGGTAAATCGGGAACAAATAAAAATGTATGAAAAGACAAATTACAAACTATTTACACGAGACGAGACGGGACAAAACAAAATACACGTCTGCACTGTTACGCCATCTTGGATCAGAACAGGAGGTCTACAATTTTTTTTCTGAGGTCTTGGATGATTTCTTTAGATTTTCCCATGATGTCGAGCAAAGAGGCACTGAGTTTGAAGGTAGGCCTTGAAATACATCCACAGGTACACCTCCAATTGACTCAAATTATGTCAATTAGCCTATCAGAAGCTTCTAAAGCCATGACAACATTTTCTGGAATTTTCCAAGCTGTTTAAAGGCACAGTCAACTTAGTGTATGTAAACTTCTGATCCACTGGAATTGTGATACAGTGAATTATAAGTGAAATAATCTGTCTGTAAAGAATTACTTGTGTCATGCACAAAGTAGATGTCCTAACAGACTTGCCAAAACTATAGTTTGTTAACATGAAATCTGTGGAGTGGTTGAAAAATAAGTTAATGACTTCAACCTATGTGTATGTTAAATGACGACTTCAACTGTATCAATTATGTAGCTCTCGCTGCTGGTGACTCTCTGATCCATCTCTATGCAGACGACACCATTCTGTATACATCTGGCCCCTCTTTGTGTTAACTAACCTTCAAACATGCTCCAATGTTATACAAAACTCCTTCCGTGGCTTCGGTATCTGTGACCAACAGATTAATCTGTATTCCCAGTCATGTGAAATCCATAGATTAGGGCAGGGGTCACCAACACGGTGACCGCGGGCACCAGGTCGCCCCCAAGGACCACATGAGTCTCCAGCAGGCCTGTTCTAAAAATAGCATAACTATCTAACATCAACATTTTGGGCTTTATTTTCGAGGTATCGGAACAATACAACAAGAGTAGACAGGAGTAGGTTTCTGTCTGGAAGCTAGTTAGTCACAGCTAGTCATTCAATAAAACAGGAATGATCCAAGTCAGATTCCTACAACAGCCTGGTAATAGAAGGAACATCAGAAGAACTGGTTGAATGTCCCAACTAACGTCAACATTATGTGGACCGGATGTTAGCGGTACGGGCAGACTTAGCTAGACACGTTAGGTGGCTAACATGATTACCAAGATAAATTACCTTCTCTCATCTTTTGGTCTAGTTCGTCCAAAGTCGGTTCAATCAACTCCCAGCCATCCGGAGGAGGCTTCCTGCTCCTCTTCACTTTCGGCATTGCGTTTAATCAAACGGATTATTAACAAAAGACAGCCAATACTATTCCCCGTCCTATGTTTGTCTGTTGATTTCGTAGGCCTGCTCACGTCGCTTCTTGGTGACGTCAAGATATACGTCACTCAATTCCATTCCAAAGGTCTTTTGCCGCGTTCAAAACAACTGGGAAGTCGGAAAAAGTGAGCTCTGACTGGTTGAACGGTCATCCAACTCTTTCTAGAGCTCCGACTTCCCGACCTTAATTTGCCACATTTGATGTGTCAATCGCCTATGGATAAAGTGTTTGTTCTTAAATAAGTGAAACAATTAACTGACAAAGTTCCGCACCTTCAAACTGAATGAGATGTGTTGTTCTCAGTGCTTTATAGTGCATCAGGTTAGTTACCTAAGAAAGTGGCCAAAATTATTTAGTCCCACTCTGTTATTTAAATTAATAATATGGTCCACTGACGTTCTCCATTAAAACATGTTTTATACCCACGTATATTTTTATACTGAGAAAAAGTATAGAAAAATCATTTTAAATGTGTGTAATAGTAAAGACCATTGGCACCTCATAGATAGATAGATAGGTACTTTATTGATCCCCCGGGGGGGAAATTTCATTGTCAAGCAGCTACAACAAAACACAGGGCAGGTGCAAAATGCCACAACGAAAGTACACAAAAGACAGATACACGGTACATGATACATAGAGCGGCAGTATGAAAAAGTATAGAAATACAAGATATCTGGAGTGCAAAAAAAAGCTATAAAAGGACATTGCATAGTATGAGTGGTTGGCTGAATATGTACACTATACATTGGTGGATGTTGGATGGTTAACTATTCTATACAGGTCGATGGCAGAGAAATACTTCAGTAGCTAAAAATGCGTATGATATGAGCGAGGGTAATAATAGTTTACTTAATAGACAGACTGGCTAAATGAACAGGTAAGTGAATATTTTGCATGGTTAAATTAGCTGTACAGTTAGGTATACAGTTATATTTACAGATAAGTGAATACTTGCATGTTTACACAAACTGTACAGGTAAATGACAGGAAGAGATACTTTAATAGCTAAATGTGTGTATGATATCATTTGGGGTAATAATAGTAATAATTCCCTTAAAATACAGTCCTTAGTGCACAGGGTTTAATTACAGACAACTGCACTTCTTGCACATTCGATATACTAAAAGCAATGAGAAAAGGTGCAACTGGCAGGATACTAATATGCATTCCTGAGTGAATGCCTACGTCCAATAATTACTTACAATATTGCATGTGATATAATATAACAACTGTACATGAGTATGTATATACAGACCTGTATGAATAAATAAATAGGTCCTGAGTGGATGAGTGCTGACGGACCAGAGTTACTCACGGATGGATGCATAATTGTTAAACTAGGTCCTAGCACCCCAACAGTTCCAGATCTATGTTGCCGACGGCACGGCACCCCGGTGAGGCATTATATAGTCTCATAGCCGCCGGCAGGAAGGACCTCCTGTAGCGCTCTCTGGCACACCGTGGTGGGATCAGTCTGTGACTGAAAGTGCTCCTCTGCGTCATAACCATAGCGTGCAGAGGGTGGGTGACGTTGTCCATGATGGCCAGCAGTTTGGCCAGGATCCGTCTCTCCGCCACCTCCTCTAGAGTGTCAAGGCTCATCCCCAGGACAGAGCTAGCCTTCCTGATCAGCTTATTTACCCGAGAAGCATCACCGGCTTTGATGTTTGCTCCCCAGCACACCACTGCAAAAAAGATGGCACTGGCCACCACAGACTGGTAGAAGGTATGCAGTAGTTTACTGCACACGTTGAAGGACCTGAGCCTCCTCAGAAAGTAGAGTCGGCTCTGGCCCTTTTTGTACAGGGCCCCGGTGTTACCAGCCCATTCCAGTCTGTTGTCCATATGGACACCCAGGAACTTGTATGACTCAACCATATCCACATCCATCCCCTTTATAGGGACTGCAGTCAGTTGTGCCTTGGTTCTCCTGAAGTCCACCACCATCTCCTTAGTTTTGCTGATGTTAAGCTGAAGGTGGTTCTGCTCACACCACAACACAAAGTCACTGATTGTGCTCCTGTACTCCTCCTCCTGCCCACCCCTGACGCACCCTACAATAGCAGAGTCATCCGAGAACTTCTGTAGGTGGCATGTATCAGAGTTATATCTAAAGTCTGAGGTGTAGAGGGTGAACAGGAAGGGGGACAGGACCGTTCCCTGGGGGGCCCCTGTGTTGCTAACAGCCCGTTCTGACACACAGCTCTGTAGTCGCACAAATTGTGGCCTACCGGTCAGGTAGTCCGTGACCCAGGAGACTAAGGGTGCTTCCACTTTCATCCTCCTCATCTTCTCACCCAGTAGCAGGGGCTGAATGGTATTGAAGGCACTGGAGAAGTCAAAAAACATGACCCTCACAGTGCAACCTGCGTTGTTCAGGTGAGAGTAGGCCCTCTGCAGAAGGTAGATGATTGCATCATCCACCCCGATGTTGCGCTGGTATGCAAACTGCAGGGGGTCCATTGATGAACACACCAGGGGTCTGAGGTGAGCGAGGACTAACCTTTCCAGGGTCTTCATGATGTGGGATGTTAGCGCTACAGGTCTGAAGTCATTCAGGACAGTGGGGTGTGCCTTCTTGGGCACTGGGACGAGGCAGGATGTTTTCCACAGCACAGGGACCCTTTCTAGGCTCAGGCTAAGGTTGAAAAGACGCTGGAGTATTCCACACAGTTGGTCAGCACAGACCCTCAGCACCCTTGGGCTGATGCCATCAGGGCCCGCCGCTTTCCACTGATGTAGTCTCTCCAGCTCTCTCTTCACTTGGTTGGTGGTGAAAGCCAGCCCAGGTGGGGAGGTGGGGGGAAGGGGGGTGTTGAGGATCAGTCCAGGGGGGGCAGGGGCGGAGGTGGGGTCACTGATTGTCTCAGCAGAGGTACTGTGAGCAAAGTGGGGGTGGGACAGCCGTGAGGGTGTGTGGTCTGGGGAGCTGGAGGGGAGGTGAACAGGGCCAGTATCGAACCTGTTAAAAAATTGGTTCAGCTCATTGGCTCTGTCCTGGGTCCCCTCCGTCTGCCCACTGTTTGACTTTTTGAAGCCAGTGATATTTCTCATACCCTTCCATGTTTGGGGAATCTTACAATTTATCCTACCATTTCAAGAAACCGTTCCATTTCAATAATAGCATTTTCATTTCTCAAAATCATTGTCAGGTGATCTGAAGTAAAATGAAAAAAATCTAAAAGTTCAAATTCAGCTATGGCGAGAGCACCAGTCTCTGCCATATGGACACATTGACACACTGTGATCCACTGATTGCTAAAGAAATGAGAGCATAGAACCCAGAGATGCAGCAGTAGGCCTGTAACTTCCATAGAACCCAGAGATGCAGCAGTAGGCCTGTAACTTCCATAGAACTCAGAGATGCAGCAGTAAGCCTATAACTTCCATAGAACTCAGAGATGCAGCAGTAAGCCTATAACTTCCATAGAACTCAGAGATGCAGCAGTAGGCCTGTAACTTCCATAGAACTCAGAGATGCAGCAGTAGGCCTGTAACTTCCATAGAACTCAGAGATGCAGCAATAGGCCTGTAATTTCCATAGAACTCAGAGATGCAGCAGTAGACCTGTAACTTCCATAGAACTCAGAGATGCAGCAGTAGGCCTGTAACTTCCATAGAACTCAGAGATGCAGCAGTAGGCCTGTAACTTCCATAGAACTCAGAGATGCAGCAGTAGGCCTGTAACTTCCATAGAACTCAGAGATGCAGCAGTAGACCTGTAACTTCCATAGAACTCAGAGATGCAGCAGTAGTTTGTTTCAGTGTTTCAATGTGTGTTTGTTCCAGGTCCAGTTGCAATAGCTGATTGGTGGGATTCTCCACTGTCTGGAAGACCTGACTCCGCCCACTCGTCAGTAGCTCCAGCTGGCTCATCCTTATTTAAGCCTCATTTGTTTGAGCTGTTCTCTTTCTCTGGCTGGTTTGCTGTGGTTGTGAGATGTGCTGCGTGTGTGATCTTTGAGAATTAGTGTTTAGATATTTGGAGTGTTGTTAAATGTGATTGGGTAGTGTATTAGAATGTGTTTGTTAAGAGAGAGAGCATTGGTTGTCATTTGTAACATTATAATTTGGGTTAACTACCTTTTTAATTTGTTCCCAGGGGGAAAGGGGAAAGTCATGGTGCTAGGCAAGAGGCCCATGGGCGTACACCACCCGTAGAGTTTACTTGTCTATATACACTAGGTAAGACCTGGGCGTACACCTCCCGTAGAGTTTACTTGTCTATATACATTAGGTAAGACCTGGGCGGACCACCCGTAGAGTTTACTTGTCTATATACACTAGGTAAGACCTGGGCGTACACCACCCGTAGAGTTTACTTGTCTATATACACTAGGTAAGACCTGGGCGGACCACCCGTAGAGTTTACTTGTCTATATACACTAGGTAAGACCTGGGCGTACACCTCCCGTAGAGTTTACTTGTCTATATACATTAGGTAAGACCTGGGCGTACACCTCCCGTAGAGTTTACTTGTCTATATACACTAGGTAAGACCTGGGCGTACACCACCCGTAGAGTTTACTTGTCTATATACACTAGGTAAGACCTGGGCGTACACCTCCCGTAGAGTTTACTTGTCTATATACACTAGGTAAGACCTGGGCGGACCACCCGTAGAGTTTACTTGTCTATATACACTAGGTAAGACCTGGGCGGACACCACCCGTAGAGTTTACTTGTCTATATACACTAGGTAAGACCTGGGCGTACACCTCCCGTAGAGTTTACTTGTCTATATACACTAGGTAAGACCTGGGCGGACCACCCGTAGAGTTTACTTGTCTATATACACTAGGTAAGACCTGGGCGGACACCACCCGTAGAGTTTACTTGTCTATATACACTAGGTAAGACCTGGGCGGACCACCCGTAGAGTTTACTTGTCTATATACACTAGGTAAGACCTGGGCCGACACCACCCGTAGAGTTTACTTGTCTATATACACTAGGTAAGACCTGGGCGTACACCACCCGTAGAGTTTACTTGTCTATATACACTAGGTAAGACCTGGGCGTACACCTCCCGTAGAGTTTACTTGTCTATATACACTAGGTAAGACCTGGGCGTACACCACCCGTAGAGTTTACTTGTCTATTTACACTAGGTAAGACCTGGGCGGACACCACCCGTAGAGTTTACTTGTCTATATACACTAGGTAAGACCTGGGCGTACACCTCCCGTAGAGTTTACTTGTCTATATACACTAGGTAAGACCTGGGCGGACCACCCGTAGAGTTTACATGTCTATATACACTAGGTAAGACCTGGGCGGACACCACCCGTAGAGTTTACTTGTCTATATACACTAGGTAAGACCTGGGCGTACACCACCCGTAGAATTTACTTGTCTATATACACTAGGTAAGACCTGGGCGGACACCACCCGTAGAGTTTACTTGTCTATATACACTAGGTAAGACCTGGGCGGACACCACCCGTAGAGTTTACTTGTCTATATACACTAGGTAAGACCTGGGCGGACACCACCCGTAGAGTTTACTTGTCTATATACACTAGGTAAGACCTGGGCGTACACCACCCGTAGAGTTTACTTGTCTATATACACTAAGTAAGACCTGGGCGTACACCACCCGTAGAGTTTACTTGTCTATATACAATAGGTAAGACCTGGGCGGACACCACCCGTAGAGTTTACTTGTCTATATACACTAGGTAAGACCTGGGCGGACACCACCCGTAGAGTTTACTTGTCTATATACACTAGGTAAGACCTGGGCGGACACCACCCGTAGAGTTTACTTGTCTATATACACTAGGTAAGACCTGGGCGGACACCACCCGTAGAGTTTACTTGTCTATATACACTAGGTAAGACCTGGGCGTACACCACCCGTAGAGTTTACTTGTCTATATACACTAGGTAAGACCTGGGCGTACACCACCCGTAGAGTTTACTTGTCTATATACACTAGGTAAGACCTGGGCGGACACCACCCGTAGAGTTTACTTGTCTATATACACTAGGTAAGACCTGGGCGGACACCACCCGTAGAGTTTACTTGTCTATATACACTAGGTAAGACCTGGGCGGACACCACCCGTAGAGTTTACTTGTCTATATACACTAGGTAAGACCTGGGCGTACACCACCCGTAGAGTTTACTTGTCTATATACACTAGGTAAGACCTGGGCGTACACCACCCGTAGAGTTTACTTGTCTATATACACTAGGTAAGACCTGGGCGTACACCACCCGTAGAGTTTACTTGTCTATATACACTAGGTAAGACCTGGGCGGACACCACCCGTAGAGTTTACTTGTCTATATACACTAGGTAAGACCTGGGCGTACACCACCCGTAGAGTTTACTTGTCTATATACAATCATTATGGCCTTGAAGCGTATACAATCATTAAAATATATGTAAGTTGTTGTTTACTTCAGTCCACACTGCTGCATTCGTCGATGTACCGTCCATCGACTAACTCCATACAAGGCCGCGATATCTTTAACTTTTAACCCATGCATAAGATACCCCTCTACGGCCTCCCCAGGGATCTCCACGGCTGGTCTCCCCAGGGATCTCCACGGCTTGTCTCCCCAGGGATCTCCACGGCTGGTCTCCCCAGGGATCTCCACGGCTTGTCTCCCCAGGGATCTCCACGGCTGGTCTCCCCAGGGATCTCCACGGCTGGTCTCGCCAGGGATCTCCACGGCTGGTCTCGCCAGGGATCTCCACGGCTGGTCTCGCCAGGGATCTCCACGGCTGGTCTCGCCAGGGATCTCCACGGCTGGTCTCGCCAGGGATCTCCACGGCTGGTTTCGCCAGGGATCTCCATGGCTGGTCTCGCCAGGGATCTCCACGGCTGGTCTCGCCAGGGATCTCCACGGCTGGTCTCGCCAGGGATCTCCACGGCTGGTCTCGCCAGGGATCTCCACGGCTGGTCTCCCCACTCCCCTAGACCTATCCGAAGACAATTGTTCTTCCACCACCTTTAAGAGGTCAGCAGCCAAACAGGTGTCGGCGCCTGATAAGGCAGAACATTCTCCCAGACGTTCCAACAACGTACTGGTTCTATCACCTACATACGTGTAATAATCTTCGGAAATACTATCGTTTCTCTGTTCACGCTCCACTTCATCTGCTAATGAATTTAACAGTCGTATTAGCTCTACCGCCGCCGTGTTTCCAACACCTCAAAACCAAAACACGTAACATAGCTATAACATGTTATGTTTACCTGTTTCCGAGCCCCGCCTTGATGCAGTGATTGACAGGGCGGGAGGGGGCGGAGACGTGATCGGCTCGGAATGCATTTTCAATTTGCACATTGAATTTTGCTACATTCATTGCGGGACATTTAATGAAATCTTAAGTGTTTGACTGTGAGTGTAAATGCAATTAAGAAAAATAACATTTCAATGATCATTTTGCCACAATTTTTGCTTGAACATGTTACACACATCTAATCATTTCTGTAATACATTTTCATTTTAATTTTGCAACTTATAAAGCGTTAAAATATGTATTCATTTTACATATTAAAACTAGTGTATGAAATTGCAAATGTAAATGATGTAATTTAATTTTCATTTTGCACCAAACGTTGCACAAATGTAATGGAAAATGTAAATTGAAATACAGAATGCATTGCCATTTTACATATTTACATACTACATTTCAAATTGAATATTGCTACCCATAAACTTCCATAATAATGACAAAGCATAAACTGTTTTGTTTTTTTTATTTAGCAAATTTAAAAAACAACTGAAATATCACATTTACATAAGTACCACTAGGCTACCTGCCTCCCGAACGCTGCAGAAATGTTTTGGTACCCTTCCCCAGATCTGTGTCTCGACACAATCCTGTCTCAGAGCTCTACAGACTTTTCCTTCCACCTCATGGCTTGGTTTTTGCTCTGACATGCACTGTCAACTGTGGGACCTCATATAGACAGGTGTGTGCCTTTACAAATCATGTCCAATCAATAGAATTTACCACAGGTGGACTCCAATCAAGTTGTAGAAACATCTCAAGGATGATCAATGGAAACAGGATGCACCTGAGCTCAATTTCGAGTCTCATAGCAAAGGGTCTGAACTTATGTAAATATGGTATTTCAGTTTTTTATTTGGAATGAATAAATGAATGTCTAAACATAAGGATGTAACGTACCACAATTTGGAAAAAGTCAAGGGGCCTGAGTACTTTCCGAATGCGTTCTAGAGACTCACCATATCTTCGCCCCTCTTCTTCTTGATGCAACATTTTAAATTGTACTCGAGACACATTATCTTCACACATATTTTAGACTCTTTTCCCTGACAGCCGCAACTCAATCAGATGACCTATTCACCTTATTCACCTCGCGGCCATGTTGAAAACCAAAACGAGGCTGGAGGGTACGCTCCAAACCTGACCTTCCCCAACAGTGACAGATCTGGCATTAACCGGCATAAACAGGTAACAGTTTCTCATGGCAGTGCGGGTGTGGACAACAAACCTGTCTTCTCTTCCTAACTTAACACTGGAAGAGGTTGAAACGTGGGCAAATAATGATTGTAAGATTCCCTGGGCTGTTTTGCTGAAAGGCTACAGTAACTGGATGGAGGGATATGGAACGACGTGGAAGGTAATACATTTACATCTTAGTCATTTAGACTTACTAATGCACAGACGATGACTGCATTTATTTGCTGGATTCAACATTTTGCTAGTTATTAACTAAATTAAGATTGTTAACTAGATAATATAACGTAACTGGACACTACAACCTTACGAGCTGATGCTAGGCGATGTTAGCATATCTAACCACACCAGACTTTCTGTTGAGTGCTAACGTTAGCTTCTTTCACCAACAGTCAAGAGGAGCGAGACACTCCGTGTGAGAGAGAGGTCTTTTCGGTCAATGTGTAAAAATGAGGCGCCTTACAACATTCAGGTATCCTGATTGTGGATAAACTGCTCAGTTTGCAGAGTGGTGCCACTGATAGAACACATCCACTTGCTAAACGATGGAACCTTCATTTCAACAGTTCACCTTTCCCTGCTCGGCTAAAAATAACTTGTCTAGCTGAAAGAGTATTGGAACCGTCAATCAAAATAGCTTGTTTCCAATGTTTCACCAAAGCAAGACAGGGCATTCAAGAAAGACTCTTCGGTGAAGTGATCTGAACATTCTTTTGTGTCCAGGTGGATCTGTAATGTTAGATATAAAATTACTGTTTTATAGTTACTAACAATATACGTTGAAACGAGAGGACAGTTGAAAAAAAAAATTGTCCAAATGACTGCGTGCGGTAGTTCTAATCAAGCCATAGCTATTATGGTTACAGCTTACCTTGAAATGGCGACCAGGATCTCTTCCTATTTTGTGAATCCATTCACAACGAAGTTCAGTATCTTTTGGGAAACGATGGAAGGTTTGACCTCTACAAGATTTATTTATTTTGGAAGAGGTACATTTGGGAACGCAGCAGTGAGGCGGCATTGCTGGTATCAAGCAGTCCAACGTTTCTTCCTTACCCCTCAGCCTCGTTTTGGTTTAAGATGGTGACGTAGGTGAATAAGGCTAATTGCCCAAATCATCGGCTTCCCAAACATACAGACAATCACGGACTATAAATGGAAAATCAGCCACGTCGCCGACACCGACGTCTTGCTTCCAGACAGGCTGAACACATTCTTCACCCGCTTTGAGGATAATACAACGGCAACGACGCGGCCCGCAACCAAAGACTGTGGGCTAGCCTTCTCCATGGCCAACATGAGTAAGCGTGTTAACCCTCGCAAGGTTGCCGGCCCAGACGGCATCCCTAGCCACGACCTCAGAGCATGCGCAGACCAGCTGGCTGGTGTGTTTACGGACATATTCAATCTCTCCCTATGCCAGTCTGCTGTCCCCACATGCTTCAAGATGGCCACCATTGTTCCTGTACCCAAGAAAGCAAAGTAACATTTAGTAACTGAACTAAATGACTATCGCCCCGTAGCACTCACCTCTGTCATCATGAAGTGCTTTGAGAGACTAGTCAAGGATCATATCACCTCCACCTTACCTGCCACCCTAGACCCACTTCAATTTGCTTACCGTCCCAATAGATCCACAGAAGGCCATCACTCTGCACACTGCCCTCCCATCTGGAGAAGTGGAATAGCTACAGTTGAAGTCTGAAGTTTACATACACTTAGGTTGAAGTCATTAAAACTTATTTTTCAACCACTCCACAGATTTCATGTTAACAAACTATAGTTTTGGCAAGTCGGTTAGGACATCTACTTTGTGCATGACAAGTAATTATTCCAACAATTGTTTACAGACAGATTATTTCACTTATAATTCACTTTATCACAATTACAGTGGGTCAGAAGTTTACATACACTAAGTTGACTGTGCCTTAAACAGCTTGGAAAATTCCAGAAAATGATGTCATGGCTTTAGAAGCTTCTGATAGGCTAATTGACATCATTTGAGTCAATTGGAGGTGCACCTGTGGATGTATTTCAAGGCCTACCTTCAAACTCAGTGCCTCTTTGCTCGACATCATGGGAAAATCAGCCAAGACCTCAAAAACATTTTTGTAGACCTCCACAAGTCTGGTTCAACCTTGGGAGCAATTTCCAAATGCCTGAAGGTACCACGTTCATCTGTACAAACAATAGTATGCAAGTATAAACACCATGGGACCATGCAGCCATCATACCGCTCAGGAAGGAGACTCGTTCTGTCTCCTAGAGATGAACGTACTTCGGTGCGAAAAGTGCAAATCAATCCCAGAACAACAGCAAAGGACCTTGTGAAGATGCTGGAGGAAACAGGTACAAAAGTATCTATATCCACAGTAAAACAAGTCCTATATCGACATAACCTGAAAGGCCGCTCAGCAAGGAAGAAACCACTGCTCCAAAACCGCCATAAAAAAGACAGACTACGGTTTGCAACTGCACATGGGGACAAAGATTATAATTTTTGGAGAAATGTCCTCTGGTCTGATGAAACAAAAATAGAAATGTTTGGCCATAATGACCATCATTGTCATGATATGTTTCACCTGTCTGTGTTTGTCCCCTCCCCACACCAGGTGCACCCTATCACCAGCATTAATCAGTGTGGGTATTTAGCCTCTTGGGTGCTGTTGGCATTTGCCAGATCGTCTTGCCTAGTTTAGTCGTTCCAGCTCTCTGTTTGTATTACTAACTCTGCCAGTCTGTTTCCCGGTATTTGGACCTCTACCTGCCTTTTGGATTACGTGCCTGTCTATCCCCTCCTGTGCCTTCGACCTTCTGATCTCCTGCTAAACGAACTCTGCCTGTGTTACGGATTACGAGCCGGTCTACCCCTCTGCACTGCCATCCTTCTGATTCCCGGTACCGAACGCTGCCTGAACCACTACTACGAGCCTGACTCCCCTTATTGGACTACTGCCATTCTGATCCCCTGTTACGAACATTGCCTGTCATTCACTACGAGACTGTCTTGCCCCATATACTTTATTAAACATTCAATCAAAAAGGGGGAGGCTTGCAAGCCGAAGAACACCATCCCAACCGTGAAGCACGGGGGAGGCAGCATCATGTTGTGGGGGAGGCAGCATCATGTTGTGGGGGAGGCAGCATCATGTTGTGGGGGAGGCAGCATCATGTTGTGGGGGAGGCAGCATCATGTTGTGGGGAGGCAGCATCATGTTGTGGGGAGGCAGCATCATGTTGTGGGGAGACAGCATCATGTTGTGGGGGTGGCAGCATCATGTTGTGGGGAGGCAGCATCATGTTGTGGGGAGGCAGCATCATGTTGTGGGGAGACAGCATCATGTTGTGGGGGTGGCAGCATCATGTTGTGGGGAGGCAGCATCATGTTGTGGAGAGGCAGCATCATGTTGTGGGGAGACAGCATCATGTTGTGGGGGTGGCAGCATCATGTTGTGGGGAGGCAGCATCATGTTGTGGGGAGGCAGCATCATGTTGTGGGGAGACAGCGTCATGTTGTGGGGAGACAGCGTCATGTTGTGGGGAGGCAGCATCATGTTGTGGGGGTGGCAGCATCATGTTGTGGGGAGGCAGCGTCATGTTGTGGGGAGGCAGCGTCATGTTGTGGGGGTGGCAGCATCATGTTGTGGGGGTGGCAGCATCATGTTGTGGGGGTGGCAGCATCATGTTGTGGGGGAGGCAGCATCATGTTGTGGGGAGGCAGCATCATGTTGTGGGGGAGGCAGCATCATATTGTGGGGGAGGCAGCATCATGTTGTGGGGGAGGCAGCGTCATGTTGTGGGGAGGCAGCGTCATGTTGTGGGGGAGGCAGCATCATGTTGTGGGGGAGGCAGCGTCATGTTGTGGGGAGGCAGCATCATGTTGTGGGGAGGCAGCGTCATGTTGTGGGGAGGCAGCATCATGTTGTGGGGAGGCAGCGTCATGTTGTGGGGAGGCAGCATCATGTTGTGGGGAGGCAGCATCATGTTGTGGGGAGGCAGCATCATGTTGTGGGGGAGGCAGCATCATGTTGTGGGGAGGCAGCATCATGTTGTGGGGGTGGCAGCGTCATGTTGTGGGGAGGCAGCATCATGTTGTGGGGGAGGCAGCATCATGTTGTGGGGGAGGCAGCATCATGTTGTGGGGGTGGCAGCATCATGTTGTGGGGGTGGCAGCATCATGTTGTGGGGGAGGCAGCATCATGTTGTGGGGGAGGCAGCATCATGTTGTGGGGGAGGCAGCATCATGTTGTGGGGAGGCAGCATCATGTTGTGGGGAGGCTTTACTGCAGGAGGGACTGGTGCACTTCACTAAATATATTTATATTATTATTATTATTAGATTAATTATTTCACCTTTATTTAACCAGGTAGGTTTTATTTCACCTTTATTTAACCAGGTAGGTTTTATTTCACCTTTATTTAACCAGGTAGGTCAGTTAGAACTAGTTCTCATTTACAACTGTGACCTGGCCAAGACAAAGCAAAGCAGTGCTACAAAAAACAACACAGAGTTACACAGTAAACAAACATACAGTCAATAACACAATAGAGAATCTATATACAGAGTGCAAAATGTAGTGCAAATGCAGTAAGGTTAGGAAGGTAGGACAATAAATAGACCATAGTGGTGAAATAAATTACAGATTAGCATTAACACTGGAATGAAGGATGTGCAGATGATGATGTGCAAATAGAGATACTGGAGTGCAAATGAGCTAAAATAATAATATGGGGATGAGGTAGTAGGATGGGCTATTTACAGAAGGGCTATATACAGGTGCAGTGATCGATAAGCAGATCTGACAGCTGATGCTTAAAGTTAGTGAGGGAGATGGTAGTCTCCAGCTTCAGTGATTTTTGCAATTAGTTCCAGTCATTGGCAGCAGAGAACTGGAAGGAATGGCGGCCAAAGGAGGTGTTGGCTTTGGGGATGACCAGTGAAATATACCTGTGAGCATCAGAGGTGAACCAGTTGCATACACAGTTCGAGCAAGACATTCATCAGCATTTCTCTGACTATGTTCCTCCATTGAGTAAAAAACTTCTGATTCCAGGAGGACCATGAGCTGTTGCTATCGATAAGGTGTCTGATTCATCATTTTCACCTCCAATAGAAGTAGAGGGACTTTTGTCAGAGGTTGCTTGTTGTGAGCGCTGAGGGAACTTTATGCACTTGGCCAGATGATTCTGCATCTTTGTTGCATTCTTCACATATGATTTGACACAGTATTTGTGTCACGATCGTGTGTTTCCATTGACCAAGGCAAGGCGTAGTGATAGTTCGACATTGTTTTATTCAACATAAAACTAAACTTGGTCGTAAATATACAAAATAATAATATACATGAACTAAAGGAAACCACACTTACTTGGAAAATGACATCTAACAATGACCCACACAACAGGTAACAACAGGTAACAACAGGTAACATCTAACAATGACCCACACAACAGGTAACAACAGGTAACAACAGGTAACATCTAACAATGACCCACACAACAGGTAACAACAGGTAACAACAGGTAACAACAGGTAACATCTAACAATGACCCACACAACAGGTAACAACAGGTAACATCTAACAATGACCCACACAACAGGTAACAACAGGTAACATCTAACAATGACACACAACAGGTAACAACAGGTAACAACAGGTAACATCTAACAATGACCCACACAACAGGTGTGGGAAAAGGCAACTTAAATAGAATCCCCAATCAGAGACAACGTCTCTCAGCTGTCTCTAATTGGGGATTCAGCACAAAAAGAAAACATAGATCTAGATCTACTAGATCTGTCAGGCTCTGACCCTGGCTATCTAGAGGAGCCAAAGAGCTCCCTATGGCCAGAGCCTGACAGTACCCCCCCTCTAAGGCGCGGACTCAACCTAACCCTAACCCTGGCTATCTAGAGGAGCCAAAGAGCTCCCTATGGCCAGAGCCTGACAGTACCCCCCCTCTAAGGCCCCTCTAAGGCGCGGACTCAACCTAACCCTAACCCTAACCCTGGATATCTAGAGGAGCCAAAGAGCTCCCTATGGCCAGAGCCTGCAAATGTACACAGCTTTTCCTTCAACAATACCTGCAGTGAAATGTCTCCACACATCAGATAGTGATGATGCCCGTGGCATTTTCCTGTAAAGATTAAAAATAAATGAGTAAAAAAAATAATAATCCAATTCCATGTACAGATAAATAGTTAAGCAGTTAGATTAAACAACTCCTTTGTAAAATAAATTATTTAAAATGAAACATGTATGGAATGAATTAACACTCCTTGGTTAGCAGGCTCAAGCAAACTAAAACCCACATGGTAGCAAAAACTAACTAGCAGAAATTGTTAACAAGTTAGAAATGATTTAAACACACTTTGCTGTAGGCTATTTACTAGTTAACAATAAATCATGTATGTCATATAAAATACAGTATATTCACCCCACCCAGTATAGTAATCAAAACTTACCAGAAGGCATGTAGTCCTTGGCTCAGACAGTGTAGTAGTGTGGGCTCAATAGCATCTCATTAGTGTGCAAGATCTTGAGAATCAGCAGTACATGTGATGGAAGAATGCACTGTGCATGCAGAGGGTTGCAATTCCATTGAATTGGGGATAGTTTAACCAAAATATGCCACAAGATCTAGAATTGCCTGGTGTATCCCACAAAAAAAAGTTAACCGTTATAAGCTGACTTTTTGATGAATTTAAGCAAAATTCCCAAAATTGCTTGGCTTAACTTCCCATGGAAAGTTTACGGAAAAATTCTGGAGATTTACCGGAAAGTTTCCGACCCTTTGCAACCCTACTCATCACCCAGTGAGCATGTTTGGGATGCTCTGGGTCGACATGTACGACAGCATGCTCCAGTTCCTGCCAATATCCAGCAACTTCCCACAACCATTGAAGAGGAGTGGGACAACATTCCACAGGCCACAAGCAACAGCCTGATCAACTCTATGTGAAGGAGATGTGTCGCACTGCATGAAGGAAATGGTGGTCACACCAGATACTGACTGGTTTTCTGATCCACGCCCCTACTTTATTTTAAAGGTGTCTGTGACCAACAGATGCAGATCTGTATTCCCAGTCATGTGAAATCCATAGATTAGGGCCTAAGGAATATATTTCAATTGACTTATTTCCTTCTATGAACTGTTACTTCTTTGAAAGTGTTGCATGTTGCGTTATATTTTAGTTCAGTGTAGTTAAATCATGATTCTATCTGACTAATATAACATCATGATTCTATCTGACTAATACAACATCATGATTCTATCTGACTAATACAACATCATGATTCTATCTGACTAATACAACATCATGATTCTATCTGACTAATATAACATCATGATTCTATCTGACTAATACAACATCATGATTCTATCTGACTAATACAACATCATGATTCTATCTGACTAATATAACATCATGATTCTATCTGACTAATACAACATCATGATTCTATCTGACTAATACAACATCATGATTCTATCTGACTAATATAACATCATCAAGTGGTTCCATGTCAGGACCTACGGACCTCCACCAGTTTCCTCAGTCCATTTATTTATTTGGTTATTTTTATGACTAAAGGCAGAATCATAAATAACTAATCATTATTTAGTTATATATACCCACAATGTATCATAAATAACTAATCATTATTTAGTTATATATACCCACAATGTATCATAAATAACTAATCATTATTTAGTTATATATACCCACGATGTATCATAAATAACTAATCATTATTTAGATATATATACCCACGATGTATTATAAATAACTAATCATTATTTAGTTATATATACCCACAATGCATCATAAATAAATAATCATTATTTAGTTATATATACCCACAATGTATCATAAATAAATAATCATTATTTAGTTATATATACCCACAATGTATTATAAATAAATAATTATTATTTAGTTATATATACCCACGATGTATTATAAATAACTAATCATTATTTAGTTATATATACCCACAATGCATCATAAATAAATAATCATTATTTAGTTATATATACCCACAATGTATTATAAATAACTAATCATTGTTTAGTTATATATACCCACAATGCATCATAAATAAATAATCATTATTTAGTTATATATACCCACAATGTATTATAAATAACTAATCATTGTTTAGTTATATATACCCACAATGCATCATAAATAACTAATCATTATTTAGTTATATATACCCACGATGTATTATAAATAACTAATCATTATTTAGTTATATATACCCACAATGCATCATAAATAAATAATCATTATTTAGTTATATATACCCACAATGTATCATAAATAAATAATCATTATTTAGTTATATATACCCACAATGTATCATAAATAAATAATCATTATTTAGTTATATATACCCACAATGTATCATAAATAAATAATCATTATTTAGTTATATATACCCACAATGTATCATAAATAAATAATCATTATTTAGTTATATAAACCCACGATGTATCATAAATAACTAATCATTATTTAGTTATATATACCCACAATGTATCATAAATAACTAATCATTATTTAGTTATATATACCCACAATGTATCATAAATAACTAATCATTATTTAGTTATATATACCCACGATGTATCATAAATAACTAATCATTATTTAGATATATATACCCACAATGTATTATAAATAACTAATCATTATTTAGTTATATATACCCACGATGTATTATAAATAACTAATCATTATTTAGTTATATATACCCACAATGCATCATAAATAAATAATCATTATTTAGTTATATATACCCACAATGTATAATAAATAAATAATCATTATTTAGTTATATATACCCACAATGTATTATAAATAAATAATCATTATTTAGTTATATATACCCACGATGTATTATAAA